>PVLD010011860.1:0-63249 GCA_004027595.1 Dinomys branickii
AAAAAAAAAAAAAAAAAAGATGCATTGTCATTAGGAAGATCCCTGTTGAATAAAAGTAAGGGTCATATCCTGAGGGCCAACAACCATAGATATCAGGATGGCAAATAAAAAAAAATTCTTAAAAATCCTGGAGGAAGGCCTCTGTAAGAAAAAAATGGAAAGATCGAAGCGTTAAAGATTAGTACAAAAACCAGGGAGCAACACAATGTGGTAAAGACTGTGGGAGTAAAGAAAATAGTCCAAGGGAGGAAATATGTAGCCAGATTCCAAATCTTAATCTGAACAAGAAATCCATGTGCATTAAGAAAAAAAAAACCATGTGCCATGTTGCAGATATGATTCTTCATGCTCATTCAGTTACGAAGTACATCAGATCCCAAAGTAGACACAAATCACATGACTAGCCAAAGCCATATAAATGTAAGGATCAAGCCTGGTGCAGTGGCACACTCTTGTAGTCCCAGCATTGGGAAGGCTGAGGCAGGATGGCTGTGAGCTCAAGGCCAGCATGAACTATAGAGTAAGACCCTGTCTCAAAAAACAAAAGTGAATGAATGAATGCATGAATGAATGTAAGGATCATGAGAGTACGTGCAGTTGTCACTCAGCCTCTCAAAGACATGGAAGCCTGGCAAGAAACACTATAAACATGAACAATGAGGAAAAACCCTCATATCCTATAAATTATTTCAAGTACATGAAAAGTCACACTGGAGAAAAGGGCTGTGGCTCTGAATTGTGGTTAAAGCCTTCCACTGGTCCCATTCCCTAGTAATACAGGAGGGAACTCATTCTGGAGAAAATGCCTACACATGTAAAGAATGTGGAAAAGCCTTCATTTCTCTACAATCTTTTCAAAGACACATGATAACACACAGTGGAGATATGCTTTATAAATGTAATGAATGTGGGAAAGCATTCATTTCTCCAGGGACATTAAAAAGAAAAGCACACGATGAGAAGCCTTTTGCATGTAAACAGTCTGGTAAGGGATTCATGCACTCTAATACCTTCTGAGTTCATAAAAGGACTCATGCTGGAGAGAAACCCTGTGAATATAAGCAATGTGGGAAAGGTCTTCAACAATCTCTGAATGTGTCACATACACCCGAGGACCCACTTAGGAGAGAGGCCCTACAAATGGAAGGACGGTGGGAAAGCCTTCACTCTTCCCAGGGCCTTTCAAATGCCTGAAAAGATTCACTGGGGGAAAATAGTCCATAACTCTAACAAATCCAAGAAAACCTTCATATGAATATAAACTATGTGGAATAATCCTCACATATCACCAGTGCTGTACTTTCAAACACATGAAAAACCCTTACACTGGAGTGGGACACTAAGCATGTAAGCATATGCTAAAATTCTCTCTCTCTTTTTTTTTTTTAATTGGTCTTTTTGAGACAGGGTCTTGCCATGCAGTTCAGGCTGGCCTTGAGCTCACTTTGTAGCCAAGGCTGGTCTCAAACTAGCAATGATCCTCCTGCCTCAGCCTCCTGAGTGCTGGAAGTACAGGCGTGCGCCACCACGCCCAGTTTAAAATTCTCATTTGTCTCTGCATTTCAAGTTCATGGGAGAGCCAGGGATATAGCTCAGGGCACAGTGCCTGCGTGGCAAGCATTGAAGTCATAAGTTCAATTCCCAGTATCAAGTTCATGAAGAAGTCACTGAAGAACGCATCTATGAGTATAAAAACAAAAACAAAACAAAAATAAGGTCAAGTCTTTTGTTAGTCTAGTTCCCTTGGAAGACATGAAAGAATGCACATGAGTAAAAAATCCTTTGAATGTACAGAATTTGAGAAAGTCTTCATTTCTGTACAGCAGTTTCAGATACACTTGATAAAATGTAATGGAGATACACCTGATAAATGTGAAAAAAGTGGGAAAGCATTCATTTCTTTTTTTTAATTTTTTTTTATTTTGTAACAACAGGAAGTTTATTTTGTTTATTATAAATGGGATCACAATAGAAAATTTGCCAAGTACAGAAAAGTATGAAGAAGACGCAAAGGTCACCCAGAATCCAGTGCCCAGATGGCCGATGCTGACATTTGGGCTTCTGACTGGGGTTACGAGGACCCCACCAGTGTGCAGGCAGGGACACCTGGGTGGACGGCGCTCCTGACCAAGGGCTATGAAGGCAGCTGCCTTTCTGGGTTAAAGGCTGCTTTATTCTGACCTGGGTGACTCGGAGGCTCCAGGCAGACCATTTTGCAGGAGGTTTAGCACCTGTCCCCACCACCTTCCCCTCCCAAGAAGCTGCCCCTGCAGTGAGGCAATCAGAACTCATCCTTGATGTCAAAGTGTGGCTGGTCTTCAGGCTTGAAGTCCAGGTTGGGGCTGCCGTCCTCATGGAGGATCCTCTGGGCTGTGTAGCCGACGATGGGGTACTTGGCTTTGTACACCTTGGTGAAGACATCTTCCAGGGACTCCAGCTCCTTGGCCGTGAGCCCTGTCTTGGGGAGAAACGGTCCAGGTAACACAGGCATGCAAGAGTGAGCTGTGTGTGGCACCCGCCCTCCCTCATCCCCGCCTTGGCCTCCCCACACCCAAGTGCAAGAGAAAATACATCTCAACAACAAATGGTGGACAATGGACTTTTTAACACAACCCAGTGCCCAGTGTGTGCAGATGGGGATGGTGTGGGGGAGCAATGGTGTCATTTTTTGTGAAAGCATTCATTTCTCCCAGTTTATTCCAACTATATGAAAGAACACACTATGTATGTGAGCAGTGCGGGAAAGCCTTCAGGCAGCCTTCAATATGTCATGTACACCTGAGACAGAGAAACTCTACAAATGTAAAAAATATGGGAAAAACATTTGTCCCAGATTCTTCCAAAAGCACAAATGTACAAAATATATCAGAGAGCCAGGTATGGTGGCACACACCTGTAATCCCAGCACTGGAGAGGCTGAGGCAGAATTGTGAGTTTGAGACCAGCCTGGGCTACAAAGTGAGCTCAAGACCAGCTTGAACTGCATAGCGAAACCCTATCTCAAAAAGCCAAAAAAAAAAAAATTCAGAGAGTACAACTTCATATGAAATATTTGCTATTTTGTCCTTTTTTTTGATATTAGATATGGATTGAGAGGAGAAAATTGTGTTCAGATGGTAAAATGCAGAGTGGGAGATGGTTCTTCTGGATTTTATTATGTCAGTGCACAATAACTATTACAAACTCGATTTTCTAGCATCTATTTTATTTGTTTTTGTTGTGCTTTGAATGTATTAATGTTGAGACTTAACTCCTAATGCAACAGCACTAACCAGTGGGCTTTGTAAGGGGTGACTTTGTAAGAGAGTTTTGTCTTCAAAGATGGAATCAGTATCTTACACAAGGGCTACAGGTAAACCTCTAGGTCCACTTCCACCTTCTGTCATGACATGACACATTTGGTGCTCTGGAGCATGCAGACTTCAAGAGGTCACCTGTAAGCAACAACTGGGCTCTCCCTGAACACTGACCTTTCATCTTGGAACTGTGAGATATAAATTTCTGTTTATAAATTTTTAAGAAAGACAAATGGACACAGACCAGTATTTGTAATAGTTGATACATTCTGTCAATTTGAGAAGTTTAGAAGTTTCACTAAGCAACTCCGCAGGGAGCCAGGGTCTTTACTTTGTAAACATCCTCATCTTGTGCAAGAGGAGGGTGTGGAGATGGTGTGAATGTGACATCTGCCCTGGGGGGTGAGGTAGCCTACTCACAAGGAAAGGAGACTTGTTCTCCCCCTTTTGCTCTTGCTGCTTTTGCTTTTTGCTGCTGCCTTCAAGCAGCATTGATTGATTGTTGCCTTCAAGTCACCCTGCCTAGGAGCCAGCTCATTATGGACTGAAACCTCCACAAACTGGGAGTTAATGAAGCCTTTCCTTCCTTAATTTTGGGTGTCAGGTATTTTGTGTCAGCAATGAGAGAAATGTAACCAAGGCAGTATTTTAGAAAAAGATAGACTTGGGCTTTAATGTCTTTTCCTGATGACTAAGGAAAGTAGGGCCATCTGGGAGGAGAACCGTAAGGCCTCTTTGTTTCTCCTTCCGGTTTCCTCTGTCCCCTCTTCCATTCTTCCTTTCACCTACTCCCAGCCCCCCAACTTTGATTGACTGATTGATCGATTGCTTGTAGGGCTGGGGATTGAGCCCAGAGTCTTTGCACTGAGCTGTAGTCCCAGCCCTTTTTATTTTTACTTTGACACAGGGTTTTGTTGAGTTGCTAAATTGTGTATCCAAGCTGCACGTCAGATTTTGATCTTGCGTCAGCCTCCCAGGGTACTGGGATTACAGATGTGAGCTCCAATGCCTGGCTCACTTTCCTTCAGCTGGACTTTCTTCTGTCCTCCTGTCCTGCCTTAAGCCAGCCAGTCACATGGCTATTGGGTGCACCTTTGCCAGGCATTCATTTATATGTAGAGAGCCAAGAAACATGTCAGGGCCCCTGCCCTGGAGGGACTCAGATTAAAGCAGAGTACAAATGAGCAAATTTGGGTTTGCTAGGGCTGCCCTAACCACACACACAATCGGAGAGGCTTAAATACTAGCAACTTGTTTTCTCACAGTCCTGGAGGCTGAAAGTGTGGGCACGTTTGGTTTCTCCCTAGACCTACCTCCCTGGCTTACGGGCAGCTAACTTCTCGCTGTCCTTACACGGTCTTTTCTGACGTCTCTTCTTTTAAGAGGACTTCCATCAGGTGGAATTAACAATCTCATTTAATGTAATCTTTTTCTTTCTGTGGTGCTTGGTGTTGAATATTGGGCTGCCACACTGAACTACACCACCAGCCCTTTATTTTTTATTTTGAGACAAATTCTTGTTAAACTGCTAAATTGCCTGGGTAGGGCTCGAACTTCCAGTCTCGCTCCCTCAGCCTCCCAGAGTTCTGGGGTTACAGGCATTAATTTAATCACCCTATTAAAGGCCCTATGGCCAGACATAACCATAACCTAAGGTATGGGAGGTGAGGCCTGTTCAGATGCAAGGTTTGAGGGGGAGACATATGCTAACATATACTCTTAGGAAAAGCATGAGAATGGGACACTGTGGATACCGTGAGAGCACACTGCAGGCCCAGATCACATAGGCTTTCTGGAGGAGGGAGCACTGGAGCTGAGTGTTAGTGGATGGATAAGAGCCCAGCGAAGATGGGAAGGCAGGGAGAAGAAACATTCAAGCCCAACAGAACAAACTGTTGAGCAGTGTGTACAAAAACTGGGAGGTAAGAGAATTCTACAGTTTTTCACAAAACTGTAAATAGTTCAGAAGAGTAACGACAGACGATTCCAGTGGAGATGGGTAAAAGCTGAACGTGGAGTTGTCATTAGGAGCCAATCATGGAAAGTCATGTGAGGCATGCTGAGGACTCTGGGCAGTATCTGTGACCCCCTGCTTTGGTTTGTGTTTCAGAAAGTCCATCTACTCTGACTGCAATATAATGAATAATTTTTTGTTGTTGTTGTTTTTTGTCTTTTTGGGACAGGGTCCTGTTATGCAGTTCAGGCTGGCCTTGAGCTCACTTTGTAGCCCAGGCTGGCCTTGAACTTGCAACGATCCTCCTGCCTCAGCCTCCCAAGTTCTGGGATTACAGGCATGCCCCACCACGCCTGGTTTATAATGAATAACTTGCGGGGGGCGGTGATCTATGAGCCAGGGGATGGTAGTATGCATGAGGACCGGAGAGAGGAATGGAATTAGGGGGTTGAGGAGGGAGAGACAATATCCCTTGTTGTCTTGCTGGTTGGCTCCACATCACAGGCATCCTCAAGGCCCGAGAGTAGTGTGGAGCCCTGGCCCATAACTTGAGCAAAGGCTGGTCCAAATGAGCCTGCACGATCATCTGGAGAACTGGGAATAGAAGTTCAAATGCCAGGTTGAGGTTGTCACTGGCTGTCTGATTCTTTCCTGCTAAAGAGAAGCCAATAAATGTGTGCCTCCTGGAGGGTGTGCCTGACGTGACCTTGGACCAGCTCCTAAGGAAAAGGGTCAACTGTCAGGCCAGGGATCTATGGGGCCCCAAGGCTCAATAAATCGCCAGGCAATGCCAGGTTGTTACCTGCTGGTGGCAGCACCATGACTCACAGACTACAAAGCCAGAAACCCTTTCCGGCAACTAAAAATAATCACAAAGCCCAAGGGAAAAGAGACATTTTGGTGATTAATTTGCATTGTGAAGTGTCTGATGTGGCCGGTTTGTAATTAGTTACAACAGGTTTTCATTCCAGGGTGTGACTTCTACTTAGTCACCCATGAGCGAACCATTTCAACACAATAATTTTTACTTTAAATGTTCCCTTCCAAATCTGGCCCATCTACACATATTTTTGTATAGACATACTCAGAGCTGTTTTATTAAGACTGTATTTGAAAAGGAAGTACATAATTTTCCCCTCCTCTGTTAGACACCTACCTTTCTCTGAGAGCTCACCCGCTTCCTTAGCCTCAAATATCACGGCTGCACAGAAAGCAGCCCCATCTTTACCTCTACTCAGCCTCTGTTATTTCTTCATTCTTTTATTTATTCACTTAATGCACTGTGCTGGGTACTGAGACTACAAATGTGAAAAGACACCACCGGATCTATCCTGGAGCTTCTGTGGATCACTGGGGGTCATGGGAGGAAAACAGTGAACAAATGATGTTATAGGACAAGAGGTATAATGGGAGTTTTGAAAAGGCCCCTAAACTAACTTGGAGACCTAAATATAGAGAAGGCCAACTGAGTAGAGGAAATTGCATGCGCAGAGATATGGACATTCAAGTGATCGTGACACCTTCCGGAAACCGCGAGTGGTTTAGTATTGGTGGAGTTTATGTTGGCCAGGGACTCAGAGGGCAGGGCAGCAGGCAGGGGCTGATCTTTAGGGGCCTTGCAACACACTTGCAACATTAATCTTGTAGATTATAACTATCTTAGTTCCAATCGATTTTCCACTCTGCAGCCACAGTGATAAAGCATTTTGCAGACGACAGTCTGACTGTGACCCAACCCTGCTTCAGCATCCCATAAACTGAGCCCATGAATCTCTCCAACTGCCTCACCCACATGCCACATGCTTCTCTATCCTGGAACACTCTCTTCCTCTTAGACTAGTAAGAGTCTCAGCCTAAATCTCACCCGCTCTGCCTTCCATGATCCTGGAAGAGGTAAGGTCTCTTGCTTTGTGCTGCCAAAAGTGTCAGTAAGAGCCTTGTCATAGTCTCGGAAGTATGAAAGTATTGTACAAGCTGCAGTAGAATAGATGCTCAGTTAATGTTGGTCGAAAGGATGAATGAATGCGTGAGGTTATTTATTTATTTAGTCTTTTTGAGACAGGGTCTCATTATTCAGTGCAGGCTGGCCTTGAGCTGACTTTGTAGCCCAGGCTGGTCTCAAACTCGCAGTGATCCTCCTGCCTCAGCCTCCTGAGTGTTTGCAATGATCCTCCTGCCTCAGCCTCTCAAGTGCTGGGATTACAGGCATGTGCCACCATGCCTGGCCTGTCTTGTTTTCAAATAAATACTTAAGCACAGTGTGGATGCTACAAGTGTCTGAATTCAAGTTTTTCATAGTGGAGCTGCCTTGCCTGTGGACCCACGGTAACATCATGATCTCCTTCTCCCCATCCATGGAATCTGAATACCAATCACTGAGCACAGTATGATCGGTCCCCTTTTTAGGGCTTTTCCCAGCTCTGAGAGCAGGATCTAGCCAGGAGAAAGATGACTGAAATTTCATGAAGTTCAGTGGTCCCAACAGTTAGAAGTGCTCTGCATGGTTCTCTTGGTTCCTAAGCTGGTCCTTAAGTGACAAATGTTTATGCTGTTCTCCCTACTATCTGGGCCCACTCAGAACAAAGAACTGCAAGTCTTCCTCACCCCCCTGCTCCCACCTCTGCTGACCAGGCAAGCCTTTCTCTTTTATTTCTCCTCTTGGGCTGGGATATAGCTCAGTGGCTTAAGTGCCTGCCTGGCATGCATAAGGTCTTGAGTTTGATTCCCCCCCCCAAAAAAAACTCTGCCTCAAATTAAAAAAAAAATAAGAGCTTATTTCTTTTCTTTTTTTTAGCTACCATTTTAGAACCAAGTGTCACAGTGGGGAAGAAAACATGAGTTTTAAAACAAGACAAACCCTGGTTCAAACCTTGGCCCACTATAGCCTGATTTCCTTGAGTGTATCACCAACCTCTTGAAGCCTCAGTTATTGAGTCTGTATTTGTTTTGTTTTGTTTTGTTTTTGTATTTTTGAGACAGGGTCTCCCTATGCAGTTCAGGCTGGCCTTGAGCTCACTTTGTAGCCCAGGCTGGTCTCGAACTCACAACGATCCTCCTGCCTCAGCCTCCGAGTGTTAGGATTACAGGCGTTATGTAAAAGGGAGGCTATTACCGTCCTGGGAGGCGTGATGACTTTATACAGCTCAGGTGATGACATCAATGATCCTCTTCTTATTTTCACCTTCACCAGATTCCTTCTACTCAAAAACCTTTCAGGTTGCACAGCACTTGAAAATGAAACCTGCTGTGCCACATTATTCCGCCCCCAAACCCTGGGCTCTTCCCAATCCAAAATATCAGCAGATTCCATCACTTTCTTCTGTGCTCTCGCTTTGCAGTTCAAACCACCTCCGTCCTGCTTATCTCGGCACCAACTAATGGCTCTTTTCTCTGGTGCAGCTTCTCTATGCAGTTCAGTGGCACTCAGGACCAATTCTTTTCTTTCAGACTAGGCAATTCTACATTGCAAACTGCTAGCCAGGTGACACATGCTTGTAACCCCACAGGGTAAGACAGGATGATTCCAAGTTTCAGGCCAGCTTGGGCAATTTAAGAGAGACTCTGTCTCAAAAATACATAAAGGAATTAAAAGGGCTGAGGATGTAGCTCAGTGGTAGAGCATCCCTGGGTTTAATCCGCAAACAAAACAACAAAACTGCTGAAAGCAGAGGCTTTGTCTGGTTCGTTTTTTACCCTACAGAGCATCTCACATGCAGCTGATGCTCAGCAAACGCTCGGTGAAAGAACAATGCAGTTTCCTTATTTCAATGGGCTGGCTCATTCTGTAGAATCAGATGTTTGATTATTCACAGCTCAACGTTATTTTGTTGGCCTCTGGAGAGCACATAAACATTTAGCGGTTTTCTGTTCTCTGTTTTACTTGGAAAGAGCTTTTGGAACTGAAAAACAGTTCCCCAGGCTTCATCTTCTGCCACTGCCCCATACTCAAGGGCTCCGTACAGGAACGGAACTACTGAGCCCCGCACAAAACACGACTCTCTCACGCCTTCGTTCCTCCGCACGCATGTGCCAGTCCCGCTGCCTAATACGCCCTCACCTCGGCTGCGCTGCCTGTCCCGCTCCTACTCATCCTCCAAGACTTAGCCTTCTGCATGAAGGCTTCTCGGCGGGGGGCGAGGACGGAGCCTCCCTCAGCTTTTTAGCCTCCTCGGCCTTCCCCCAAATGGCTGTAACACTGTTTACATCTGCGCTACTTCTCTGGACTGTGGCTTGCTCGTGGGCAGGACCGACTGATTTCTTTCTTCCTTCATCTTCTTCTTCCTATTTTTTGAGGGCTGGGGTTTCTTTTCGTCATTTTATCTTCTAACCCTTGCACGGTGCTTACGTATATTAGGGGCATGGTTCAGGCAGACAAGGGGCAAATTCATGAATTTAATTCACATTGCAATTTTTTGTTTGCTTGAAACAGGATCTCGCTCTGTAATTCAGGCTAGCCTCAAACTCACGGCGATCCTCCTGCCTCAACCTCCCAAGTGCAGGTGAGCCCCCACGCCCGACAACACTGCAGTTTATATGATCTGCGTTCCCAAATTGAAGACCCGATTCTTTACTTCTTTATTTTTAAAGAGTAGTAAAAAAAAAAAAAGAACAATAGCAACATACTAACATCACAGACATAAACAAAACAAAGCAAGAACATTAAAAATGACAGAGCGTTGCAAAACAAAGTGATAGGAATTAACAGTGGTTGTGACATTACATATTGTTATCTTCAACTACGTTGCTTAGATTACCAGATGTAAGAATGGAAGATTGTTCAAACTATTAAAGAGAATAAAAAATAATTATTAAGTAAAACATTAGAGACAATAGAGTTTCACTAGACAAGATGGTAGGAATTCACCAATGGTTGTTCTATTGCATATTGTTGTCTTCAAATCAGTTGCTCAGATTACCAGATATAAGCATGCAAAATTGGTCAGAATATAAAAAATTTTGAGCATTAACTGTTCCGTTCAACAAACCATCAGACATCAGCAGTACAGTTATCCCACTATCTTTCTATATACACCCACCCACCCCCACACACACACACATATATATATATATATATATATATATATACATTTTTTTTTTTTTTGCCTTCCTTCTTTTTCTCCTTTCCCTCATCCCAGTTGTTCCTTCCTTTGAGCGAAGACCCGGTTCTGCATATGTGCAATGCGCCATGCTAGAAGAGCTCTCTTTCCTCCACTGTCAACGCTAAGTCTGGTGGGAAAGGAAGGTACAGTGATTTGAACGTGGAAGAGTTATTCGTTCAGGACAGAAAGGTAAGGTATCCACTGGCAAGGAGAGAGTTACTGCGACTAAGGGGCGGAGCCAAGCGGGTGCCACCTGCTGCGGGGCGGTGTTGCGCATGCGTCCCGGCAAGCAGCGCTTCTACCTGCGAGGGCCCGGCCGCGAAGGAGCGCTTGCGCTCTGGGCCTTTTCCGCCGGGAGAAGCCTCGCGGGGGCGGGGCGCAGCGGGGCGGGGCGGGGCCCTGTCGGGAAGTTCTCGCGGGACCGGGACAAGGAGCGGAAGCGAGGAGGCTGTGCTGCTTAGGCTACCGGGCGGCGGCGGCAGTAGCAGCGACGACCACGACCGAAGCTGAGGTGGTTACGGAGGCCCGAGCCGACGCTGCCCTCCGGGAGCAGCAGCAGGGTCCGCGGCCGCTCGCAGCGCTGCGGAGAGGCGGACCGGGCACGACGCGGGCAGCTGCGCCACGGTGAGTGCGGGCGGCGGCGCTCGGCGGGCTCCGGAGTCTCTTCCTCCCGTCCCGGTGGTGGGTTACCGGGCCTGGCCTGCCCGGGGCCGCTAGGCGTACCCGGGGTTCCGGTCGCAGCGGCGAGGCTTGGGACGAGGAACGGAACCTCCAGGCTCCGGACTTCGTGTTTCTCCTTTTGGGGCGCTTCCTCCCTGGGGACCGTCCTCCTCAGGCTCTGGACAGAGCCCGGGGCCCCGGGGAGAAGGGGGGCTCCCTGCTGGGTTCTCCAGCCTCGCGCCGCCAGGGTTTGCGCAGCAGGGGCCCTGGAGCACCCGAGAAGCGCAGGGTGGCGATTCCGTGAGTCAGGCTGACTTCGCCCGGGAGGCGAGGGATTCGGTGCAAGCTGCAAACGCGGTGATTGATGCTCCTTCGACCTGCACGGCAACCACGTCACCGTCTCTTGGCGTCTTTGGGGGAATTTTTTGCGGAAATCTATCCACTGTGAGTTGGAATGTTTGCTGCTGGAGTCCGTAGAGATACCTCCGGGCTGGAGACTTTCTTTTTTAAGCTACTTAGAAAATAACTGGTCAGGAGAAATGAGCCGCAGCAGGTCGGAGCGCTCGGAGAAAGATTTCAGCGCGCTAGAGCGCTGATTAATGCTCGTTTGCAAGGCTTTCCTTCTACGTACGTGACTGCTGTAAGACAGTTGAATTACGGCTTGTTTAGAAAGTGACTCTAGGCTCGCTTCAAACGCTGTAGAAGTGCAGAGAGCAGAAGAGCTGAACTGCACTTGAACTCTTATCTTCACGAACTGTTGGCGCTCAGAACACGAAGAGACACGAGAAATTTCCGCTTTCTTCTGTTTTGGCTGTTTTTCCTCTACCGTTTCCCTCAGTACTTCGGTTGTCGGCCGCTCGCTTGGTCTGATGGCACTAGGGACGCGAAAAGCTCGCCTTTTGCCTCCCTCACCTCTTTTTTTCTAATGTACTTCCTCTTCCTCCATTTCTCTCCCTTCTCAGGCGTAATTTTTCAAATTTTCTGCCCTTTTGGCGCTGTGGCTTTTCTTTCTCCTTTCAGGATTACATTTCCTTCCCCGGGAAGGTATCTTCTGTTTTCTGCTTTGATTCCTTTGCCTCTAAGCGTCCACTGTGTCCTTCGGCCAGCCGGCTTGCTCGAGTGCTGTGTGAGGCTTAGGTAGAGAGGCTCAAAGGATCGAACTCATCCTTAAGTAATCGATAGTGCCACAAGGTTACAAGTGTAGTTTGCTTGTGTTTTTATGTTTTCTTCACTTTTTTTGTGACTGTTTTTCTTCCTCTGTGTCTTTGTATTAGTGAGGAAGGGCTGGGGGTATAGCTCAGTGGCATAAACGCCTGCCTGGCAAACCAAGTTCCTGGGTTCGGTTCCCCGTACCAAAAAAAAAAAAAAAAAAAAAAAAAAGTGAGGAAGGTTGGGTTGGGTTAGGGCTTAAATGACTTTCAGTATGGGTGGTTCGGGTTAAAAAAATGAAAACCAACTGTAGACCTATGGTAACCTGGAAAATTTATTGTTTGTGTTTTTGGCCTTTTTTGAGATAGGTCTCGCTATGCAGTTCAGGCTGGCCTTGAGCTTAACTTCATAGCCCAGGCGGGTCTCAAACCCGCAGTGATCCTCCTGCCTCAGCCTCCTGAGTGCTCGGATTACAGGTGTCCGCCACCACACCTGGCTTAACCTGGAAAATTTAAAGGACTATAACTTATTTCAGCCGTTGACAAGTTGGTCAAGTCTACTCATTGCGGTAGTACTGATTTTCTCATAGGTCTTTTGTAAAAAATTAACATTATTATGTTAGGCTGCCTTTGCGTTTGTTCTCCTCCTCCTCCTCCTCCTCCTCCTTTGTGCTGGGGATCAAACCCAGTGCCCTTTGTGCTATGCGCGAGCTCATCGCGCCTATCCTCCCTACCCCGCATTGGTTGTTTTTGACAGAAATGTTTTTATTTGCTCCTTCCCATGTTCAGAATTTTCCATATCCCAAGGGAAAAAAGTGTTAAGCTTTAGTTTGGTGTGGTGGCGCACCATATAATCGTTGCACTCCAGGAAGCTGGGCAGGAGCATCACAAGTTCTAGGTCAACCTGGGCAATTTAGTGAAAGCCTATTTCAAAATTTAAAATAATGTAAAAAGGGCTGGTGATGTAGATCAGGGTGAAGGCCCTGGATCCAAATCCCAGTTACTGCCCTTCCCTCAAAAAAAGTTATTTTCTTGTTTTTCTTTGACACAAACAGTAAGCATTTAAATGCTTGAGGAAGTTTACTTCTTAAGCAGGTTTTCAGATTTGAGAGAGTTGGTGTGTTTTACATACTGCTTGTTAATGGTAGTTAGAGATATTCCTCTAGAGCTCCTCTTGTCAAACTGTTAGGCAGAGCAAAAGAGCAGAAGTAATGTGGAATAGAAAGCCACTATGCCCTCCTAAGAGAAGTAGTACATAGTTACTGTGCAGGCTTAATTCACAAGAATGCCCCACTGTTATGAAATGGCCATTGAGATTCTTCATTTTGCTTTTTCTTGTTGAAGTTGGCTTTTCCCCAGTTGTACCAAATGAATATGTATGTATTACTTTAATCTTATGTTAAAGACACCGTAATGCATTATCTGGAATGCACTGGGGAGCAGTTCTGGGGATTGAATCCAGGGGTTTGTGCTCTATTATTACTGAACTACATCTGAAATTTTTTAAATTTCTTTTTTAATTTTGGGGCAGGGTCTCACTAAGGTGTCCAGTGTAGGCTGGAACTTGCCATCTTCCTATTATGGATAGCTAAGTTATTTAGAAATGTTGTAGGCAGTCAGACAGGGCTGAGCTCTCTAGAGGTCAGTGCAGAAGATACGTCTGTGGCTGAAGGCTTGTTTTCTAAAGGCCAGGCTTTAAGAAAAAGAGGAATCATTATACCCATGTACTTCCCTGAGTGCTGAACTGCAGTGATTGATATTCTAAGTAGGCAGCAGCCTCCCTTGGATGAGGGGACCAAAACCTCCTTAACCCACCCCTACCAGGAGGGTCCTTGTTTGTCTCAGTTGTGCTTGCTAGGTGACTTGCTTCCCAGTTTGATCCCCATTTAATCAGTGTTACCTAGAGGTGACTACACTTGCTGTAATCTTTTTGGTTCACCATAGTTTTTTCCCACTTCACACCCATTGTAGGATTTTCCATTGGATCAATATTATCTAATTGACCGTATTTGTAATCTTACTGATTATAGTTGTGTCCCACCTTAGACCTACCTCACCTTGAGGTTTTGCTCTATAAAACTCCGTTGGGAAGTGGGATCCTCGGCCACTCACTCAGGACCCCTTCTGTCTTAGAAGTTTTTCTCTCAATAAATACTTCCTACTCTTAACTTCCAATGTTCTTAGAATTCATTCTTTAATTTCAAAGAACACGAACTCAGCGCGTTGGATATCTAGCAGATGGGAGTTGTATTTCCCTTATACTATTTGGAGGTCTCATACCATCCCTGTATCACTCCTGCCTCTGTCTGAGTACCTGGGATTGCAGGGAGGCCCCAGTGCACTTGGCTGGAATGCAAATTTAAAAATTTGTTTAAACTACTCTTAGAGAATAGCAGTGATTATTTTTGGGGAGGGGGAGTTGAGAAAGAATCTTGCTCTATAGTTCAGACTGGCCTTGAACTCACTTTGTGGCCCATGCTGGCGTCAAACTCTCAGCAATTCTCCTGCCTCCGACTCCTGATTGCTGAGATTACAGGTGTGTACCACTACACTGGCTAATTCTTAAGATTTATGCCTATAAGTATCACCTGGGAGTCTTTGTAAGCTTCTCCTTTGGCAGAACTCCAGAGGACACCCAACAATGAATCAATCCCTGAAAGAGGGAATTTTGACAGGGCGTAGTAGCACACACCTGTAATCCCAGCACTTGGGAGGCTAAGGCAGGAGGATCCTTTTGAGTTTGTGACCAGCCTGGGCTACAGAGTGAACTCAGGACCAACCTGAACTGCATAGTGAGACCCTGTCTCAAAAAGACAAAAAACAAAAACAAAACAGAGGGAATTTTGATGTAAAAGGTCTAAAGACCGAAATTGTTATGAAATGCAATCATAAAATAGACTTGTGTGGAGCCTTAAGTTACTGAACTTAAAATGACACTTTCTATGTATTTGAAGTAGGTATTTAGAATAGCCGTGTAATTATAGGTGTGATTAGTTGTTTTTTGAAGTACTTGTGATTGAACCAAGGGCCTTCATTCACACTAAGTCAAATCCTGAGCTCTTTAATTTTTTTTTTTTTTTTTGTACTGGGAATTGAACTCAGGACCTTGCGCTTGCCAGGCAGGCACTGTGCCACTGAGCTATATCCCCTACCCTTTTTGTCCTTTTTAAAAAGAAATTTGTGATCAAAAAGTTATTTTCAGTACTGGAATCAAATTCATGACCTGGTGCTTGTCAAGCAGGTGCTGTACACTGCTGAGCTATAACCCCAGCCTGTGATCAAAATTTTGATCCTAACCAGGCATAGTGGTGCACGCCTGTAATACCAGCACTTAGGAGGGTGAGGCAGGAGGATCCTAGGAAGTTCGAGACCAGCCTGGGCTACAGAGTGAACTCAAGATCAGCCTGAACTGCATAGTGAGACCCTGTCTCAAAAAGATTAAAAAAAATTTTTTTTGATCCTCTTAGATGCTGGGATTACTTGTGTATGTCATTGTACTAGGTTATGGTGTTTTTGTTTTTTTTTGGTTTTTTTTGAGACAGGGTCTCACTGTGCAGTTCAGGCTGGCCTTGAGCTCACTTTGTAGCCCAGGCTGTTCTCGAACTCACAATGATCCTCCTGCCTCAACCTCCGAAGTGCTGGGATTACAGGCATGCGCCACCATGCCCGGCTGTACCAGGTTATGATTAGTTTTTATGTGTGTAAATTTTGGGACATTGTTGGGACTGTGATGTGGAATGACAGTAAAGTATATATTTTTAAAAATTTTTTGTTTTGTGCTACTGGAGATAAAACTTTGTCTCCTGTATACTAGTCAAGTGCTCTACTACTAAGCTATATCTCTAGCCCAAGTTTGTATTTAGTAGGGCTGTTAATTAAGGTGCTTGATCTAAATTTACCCTCACAGCAGGTAGATTGATATTTGAAAAGGGACCGATGATGCCAGTTCACATGTCATTATGCCAGAGACCCCGCTGGTCAGACCGTTTACAGCCTTTTCCTCAATCTCCAAATTGACTTTATAAAGTAGATGCTGACATGACCTCCATTTTCCAGTTGAGGGGTAATAGGGATGAGAGGATATAAGGTATTGCTCCAGTGTCATTCATTTTGTAAGTGGTAAAGTGGCAGTTGAATCCAGCTCTCACTGCAGAGCATCTGTAAGCTTTTAAGCTTTTGTTCTTTTAACTACTGAAGTCATATATGCTTACTGTAGAAACAGTTCAATTGAAATGTGCAGAAGTGATCTCACTTGTAGACATAACAGTTGCCAGCCTTCTGAATTTTTAAATTTATTTTTATTTATTTTATATTTATTCCCCTTTTTGAGACAAGGTTTTGCTGTGTAGTTCAGGCTGGCCTTGGACTCGGCTGTGTAGCTCTGGCTGGCCTTGAACTCTGCAGCAGTCCTTCTGCCTCCCAACTGCTGGGATTATAGGCATGTGCCACCACTCCCAGTTTGAATTTTTTTAGCATATACTGGTATTTTGCTGTACAGAAATAAGATGTTATACTTTTTCTGTAGTTTTTAAAACTTGATGTCTAATTACTTATTTAGAAAACTTTCAAAAAAAAAAGAACTTTCTAGAAGAACTCACAGAGCCAGCTGTGGTGTTGGACCCCTGTAATTCCAGGATTTAGGAAGCTGAGACAGGAGGATTGCTGTGAGTACAACATCAGTCTGGGCTTAGTGTCAAGATGAAGGCCAGCCTGAAGTAGACCCTGTTTCCAAGAATAAAACCCCCCAAAACTGATGGATATTGATCAGGTATTTTGCATAGTGTATATGCATATTGTATATCTTATTTCAGTGAGATAAATTTGTGAAGTGGCACTGCTTAATCAAGAAAATCTATTTTTAAACTGTCAGTAGATTTTACCAAATTACTGTGTCTTCCAGAAAGAGTGAGCTAATTAATTCCCAGCTACAGTGTGGACTCTGATGGTTCTATATAGTGAACCATGTAGCTGCTTACAGTGTTGAGTGAATGAATGACAGAGTGAATCTGTTTACCCAAAGTATGTCAGAGACTGGCTATTAGAAATCTTTAAAAATTTTTCCAGTTAGTATGTGAAAGAAACTGGATTATCTTAGTTGGCATTTATTTGTTTGTTTAATAATACTGGAGATTGAATCCAGAGCCCTCACACTGAGCCAGTCCTGTTTTGTATTGTTTTGTTCTATTCTGTTCTGGAGACAGGGTCTTGATAAATTGCCTAGGCTGGTCAAAATCTTGCAATCCTTCTGCCTCACTGTGTGCCACCATCTCTGGCTAAATAGAGTAATTTATTTATTTATTTTTGTCCTTTTTTTGAGACAGGGTCTCCCTATGTAGTCCAGGCTAGCCTCGAACTCATGATGATCCTCCTGCCTCAGCCCAGCTTAAAGTAACATTTTAAATTTGAGTAACTGTTATGTGTCAGGCTGTATCCAGAGCACCTCACATGAATTATCTCTATTGCCTAATTTAATGCTCAGTGGGTCTTATAAGGTAGTTATTATCCCATTTTACAGATCAGAAAACTGGAGCTTGTTTAAAAGAGTTGCCCCAAATTATAACTGTGACCAACAAGGTCATTACTTGAACGAGTGGCAGTAACCTGCCTCTAAAGACCATTCAGACTCAACACTAAGATACAGTGGCTTAGTAAGCATCATGTGTTTTATTTGCTGTGAATTTGGGAAAAAGAGAATTTAGTGGAAATAGAATAAAACCTTTAAAATACTTCCAGGACACTACATTTTCAGATATAATGTTTATCATTTGAAATGAACAATTAAAGCTATACTTACCCTTCTTAAGATGTGTTTGGAGGATTGCTATGAGTTTCCAGTATTAAAGATGCTTAAAGATTACATAATAGTTTAGAGATACTGTCATCAGGCTGCAGTATTAAATGTACTGCCGCTTCATTTTCTTGGGAAAAACAGCCGCCTCTATTAAAATCTATTGTGGGGCATGGTGGTGCTCACCTGTAATCCCAGCGTTTGGGAGGCTGAAGCAGGATTGCAGCAAATTCGAGGCAAGCCTGGGCTACATAGTGAGTTTAAGGCCAGCTGTAACACCCTGTCTCAAAAAAATCACTGGTCAAGGGCTGAGGATGCAGTAGAGTTTCAGTGCCTAATATGCATAAGGCCTTGGGTTCAATATGCACCACCCCCTCCCCAGAATTGTACGTTGTGTCTGTCTTCAGATTTCTTCCTTTTAGTAATTAGTAATTAGTATTTTATGTATATGGGGTAGAGTGGGGTTTTTTTCTATTTTTAATGAAAGTTTTGAATTCCTTTTCTGTGTATAATCTAATAAATTGATCTCTTTGAATTTTCTAAATAAGATGCTAATTTTCATTTTGCATAGCCATAGAAGTATTGGTGTAATTTCCTGTCAGACAGTCTCACAAAGCAATAGCCCTGGTGCACATCTGTATCCCAGAACTGGAGAAGCGAGGGCAGGAGGATTGCAACAAGTTCTAGGCCAACCTGTGTTACATAATGAGTTCAAGGCCAGCCTGAACTACATAGAAAGGCCCTTTCTCAAAAACAAACAAGCAAATAAACAAACAAACCCACAAAAAACAAAGCAATAGTTATTTGAGTCGTTGCTTGAATAATTAAAACTTTCTAGAGTATTAACCTTTTTAAGCTTTGCCTCTGAAACTTGTGGCAGAGAAGTTGAAGAAAGGGAATGTTATGAACTATCTTGGTTTTTATGCTAGTGCTGTACAATTACTGTTGTTTGTTTGTTTTTTGTTTTTTGTTTTTTTTTTGAGACAGGGTCTGCAGTTCAGGGTGGCCTTGAGCTACTTTGTAGCCCAGGCTGGTCTCGAACTCCCTGGCAATCCTCCTGCCTCAGCCTCCTGATTGCTGGGATTGTAGGTGTTAGCTACCACGCCTGGCAGATTATGGTGTTCTAAATCCTGAATGACATAAAAGTTTATGTCTTGTTACTATGTGGTGCATTGGCAATGGCAGTGCTGTGGGTTTCTCTCTGATTTTTTTTTTCCCCCAAATCCATTCAATTCTTTGGCTTCTTAACATTGACATAGAGTATCAACAGTTTGTCCTGGGGACCAGTTAAAATGAATCAGCTATGGATATTTTGATAGCATATAGCAGAGAATTTGGAGCATTTGTTTTAAAAAAGGTAAAAATGTCTACGCTGGAAACTAGCAAAGTTTTTTTTAAAAAGAACAACAGCAGTTTTTAATGCTTGGGAAAATTGAAGGCATGGACAAAAAGAAAGGTTGGTTGTGGTGGAGTACACTATTTAAATCATCAATGAACAATATTTTGTAATGTATTACATTACTATTGCTAAGGCTGGGATATGTAGTACTAGTGGGATATGGTGGGGGAAAGTGGCTGGGTTGGGACAGCTAAATCCTCACTTTTTAGGGAATAGGTAATCACTAGAATGAACTAAGAAACAGCAGTAGAACGTTATTTGGAAGTGCCGTAAATAAGTATGAAGATAAGGCTAAAATCAACATAGGATGATTGCGTGTGGGTATTGGTGGGGAACTGCTCGTAAGCTGTTTTATAGTCTTTTAAAGTTCTGTGTATGGATTAGTTTGATTTAAAGACTAGAGTATGAGTAAAGGGTACTTAAAGATACATAAATATAAATATGCAGACTAATTTTTATGTTTAAAAAAATATTTGTATACTTACTGGGACTCTTTCCTTTCCTCTTTAGAGCCAGCACCACATAGAATAGCTTAGGTATGGCCTGAAAGAACAAACATTGGCTTAGTTTATTAGTTACCTACAGCAGAATGTTTGGCTTTCAGAATTTACTAGAAGGACTTCTACCAGGTGATTCCTTTCCTCCCGGGTAATACTCTGGACTAATCTGAATGTTCTCTGCTAGTTTAGTGCCTAGTCTGTTTGTAGCTGTGCTTGATTAATGCCCCAGTTATTAACTTTAGAAGAAAAGAATAGCAATCACTGGTGCTCCTCAAATGATCCACTAGATGATAACTGTCCAAGAAAGGTGCCACTATAAATCTATTCTTATTCTGCCAGTGTCCTTGTTTTCTGCTTTTGTTTAGTATGTAGGAAAACAAGAATGGGGCTTTATTTTTCCATTAGGTATGCAAAGGTCACAGTTGTGTCCTGAGTCCGTGGTGGGCAGACTCCTTACTAGTGGTAGTGATCACACCCCCCATCATAACCTCATCTCCAATGTGTAGAATGCAGTTTACCTCTTTTTCTTCTGAGAAAAGCAGTGCTCAGGGTAGCTGTGCCTTCACTGTGACCTTCTGACACCATTCCCTGTATTTTATTCTCCCAGACTAGGTATTTGGTAGCTTGGGTTCTTTAAAAGGAATTCTTTCCAAGTATAGATTACAACTTCAGCTGTGTTGGTTAGGCTAGTTAGAAATAACTAGAGGCTATTTCTGGAATGCTCGTTTTATTTTCAGGACTAGTGGTAGCCCCCAAAGTTTTGGGGATTTTAAGGGGAGAGAGAGCCTGTGCAAGCACAGTTCACCACCAAAGAGCTTCCGGCTGGTTATGTTTTTCTCGTGGCTTGAATGGGTGATCACAGTTTGAAGATGGTAGAGGAAATCCACTGGTGCTCATGGTAGTAAGATTCAGTTTTGAGAAGAGAGTAAAGCAGCATGAGACCAAAGCTTGCCTGGCTTGCTTCCAACCAAGGAGTAGGAAAGGCGATGTTCACAGAAAGCCAAGGAGCATTGTTGGGGAGAAGGGAGAGAAGTAGGCTTGTTTAGCCAAGAAGAATCAGGTGCCTCCTTCAGGGTGGACCTTTCTTTCTGTGTACTGTACTGCATCGGGCACCCAGGCAGAAGTGTAAGGGGTGCTATAGGAAAGGTGGAGACTGAACGGGACTCCAGCCGGTTCGCACACTGCACACCAAGCACGCTCAGTGGGAGGGAAGAGGAAGTGTGTTCTGGAATAGCTCAAGCAGCTTTTGCCATTGGCCGCTGGGCTTGTCAGTCGCCTGGGGCTGAGGCTGAAAAGAGGAAGAAGGAGAGCCAGGCTTTAGCCTGCAAGGGAGGAGGAGGGCTGAGCCCAGCCAAGCCAGGGGGCGTGGGGGCTGGGACCGTAGGCCGATTGGCAGGGCGGGGCTGCTGTGGATCCGGGCCACTTCTCCTAATCATCCCTCTTCTGATTCAGGTTGGCATTGTGCTTCTCAGCGTGCAGGAGCAGTCCCAGAAGAGAGGTGAGGCTGAGCCGGGAGAGCTAGGTTGCTTCAGCAGGGAAGATTCCCTTCCCCCGTGCTTCAGGCTGCTGAGCACTGAGCATCGCTGAGAATGGAAGCCATCGCCAAATATGACTTCAAAGCCACCGCAGACGATGAGCTGAGCTTCAAGAGGGGGGACATCCTCAAGGTAAGTGTTGGTGCCAAGCACACTGCAGAGGTCACCTCTCCTTGTGCTGCTTTACCTTCTTTCACTCTGAGAACACAAAAGAGCCTGTGCTTGTTCTTTTTTCATCGCACACTTTTAACATTTAGCACTAGGCTTAAACTGTTGGACAGCTTGTTACAGATGCTGGGTAGAATATTCAGTATGACTTAAGAGAGTTAGTGTGAAGTGTGGTCTTTAACTGCCTTTGTGTGACTGCTTGGAGCATTTCTGTTTGTTGATACTGGTAATATTTCAGGAAAAGTCAAACTAATAAGATTGTAGAAAGGAAGGGGATGAATAGACTGATTTACTTTATAGAGTTTATAATAAAAAACCAGGATTTTTTTAAGGATCTAAACTTGAAATATTTAGTCTTAATTTATAGAGCCAAAAGATTTTGCATTTTGTAATATGATCTTGGTAGTTTAGAAATTTATTTTCCCAGTTTAGAGGTGTTATTAGAAGTATATGCCAAAACTCATTAAAGAAGCTCAATGTGTTTTTATTCTTTGTTGAAAAAAACTAATGGAGTTGTAAATAATAAGGTTCAGTTTGCTATTGTGTAGGTCAGATTCTGATTTTCTTAAAAAAACTTCAGCAGTTACTCTATTAAAATCTAATTGCAAAAAAGAAATCTGCTGACAGTTTAGAAATAAGCGTCTTCGTAGTCTGCAGCGTGTTGTGAGCCCCACTACTTACATGAGCACTCGCTGCCCACCTGGCACTGTTAGTTATGTTGTCTGCTCAGTTGATGGGAGCAGTTCCCTCATTTGGATAGGTAATTTATCTTTACAGGGTGTTATTCAAGAGTGTGTTGATTTTAACTGAGGCAAAGCTGAACTGTGTCTCAAGTCTTGGTATTCTTTACTTGGAGCCTCAGTTCAGTTGTTGGGATTTGCCAGTCATTTACTTAAACTCCTGAGTGAAAGAAATTCATAGACTATAGAAGAAGAAAGCAATTTAAGAGGAAGAAAGCAAACATGTCCCAGACAGGCTGGTGCACGCCTGTAATCCCAGTACTCAGGAGGCTGAGGCAGAAGGATCAAGAGTTTGAGCCAAGCCTAGGATACATGGTGAGTTCATGGCAAGACTGTATAGTAAAACTTTGTCTCAAAAACAAAAAGGAAAAATGTGCTTTATAGCCGGGCATGGTGGCACACATCTGTAATCCCAGCCCTCCAGAGGCTGAGGCAGGAGGATCATTGCGAGTTCGAGACCAGCCTGGGCTACAGAGTGAGCTCAAGGCCAGCCGGAACTACATAGCAAGACCGTGTCTCAAAAAGACCCCCCCGTCCCAAAAAAAGTGCTTTATAGAAAGAACTATATAAAGAGTTTTTTTTTTAGATTATACAGATGTAGTGATAGTTATTTTGCCTGTAGCGCCCAAGATACGGCATTCTCCTCTGAAGTTACCTGCAGTCATTTCTTGATGTTAGAAATGTAGGTTGATCTTCATAGGAGGTGATACTGAAAAACTCTTAAAGGAGAAGGAAACTTTGCTGTGACACTAAACTCTGTGGGTGTTCTCACAGTCATTACAATTGATGAGGAAGCAGACAAAGAGCTGTAAGTTTTAAAAAGACATATAGTGTACGGTATCTTCTGTTTCTTAGAGAACTAGAAGTCAGAGCAAGGATAACTTAGATTACTAAGTTACTCTGTGTCATTGGTGTATAGAGATAACTTGATGTTTTTGTGAGTGATTACTGTTTTCAACAGATGACCCATTTGTGATGTCATAGTAAGACTGTCTACTCAAGTAACCCACATTTGTAGCATGTACAAAATCCTTGTAGGGCCAGGTCTCCTCCCCTTCTTTAAGCTTACCTTAAGAACTTTCAGATCCTGAAAGCGTGGTAGTTTATCTTTTTCTCCCAGTGCACATTAAACACAAAGTCAACAAATTAAAAGGATTTGAAGTCTGTCTTTAGACAACAGTTTTCCTTGATTGCTGGCTCAGAAATTTGTCCTAGACTTAGGCTATAAACATTTTATCAATTCTTTAAATCATTCAGATTTGGAACCAGTTTAGAACCTTTCCCATTCCATAATCAGGGAATGTGATACAGCTTAACACCTCCTCCTCCTCCCCCCATTTTTATGATGAAGGAGAAAGTGAATCAGTGCTTTTTTTTTTTCCAGATATTCTTTGGGGAGAGAGAAAAATACATATACTTGTTTCCAATTTGGTAGATAACTGGGATAAGAAATAATGCCATTATTTCTTTTGAACAGTGGCCATTAGCTGTTTGTTAGTAATCTTGTGGCTTTACTCCAAAAAAAAAAAAAGTGTCAATACAGTAGCTGCCCTTTGCTCATAACAGTTAAGAGGAGGGACATGCTTTGTCTTAAGAGCTGTTAGTTTAAAAACAAAACAGTTTTTCCTCATTCACTCCTTCAAGGAGTAAAGCAGCCACATTTGACTGGCTTTGATGTAACTTGATAATTCTTTTGGATATTAGCTGTAAACTTAGAGCCAGGTGTAGAAGTGGCTGGGATAGCATTGACCACTTTAACTTTGATTGAGATAGAAATATATTTGTTTGCCCTCACTTTAAGAAGACCTATGCATATGGGTATGGTGTGCACTTCAGGATAACAAAATAGTCTTTGCCCTCTGGCTCTGACTAGAGTTCAGAAAGATTACATTCCCTCTGTAACTTGAGTTCCCGATTAACCTTTAAGGTTGACTATTGTCTAGCAGATGCTTTCCTTACTTTTTCGTTTTTCTGAGACATGGATCTTGTTATGTAGCTCAGGGTGGCCTTGAACTGACTCTGCAGCCCAGGCTGGCCTTAAACTTGTAATGATCCTTCTGTCTCAGCCTTCCAAGTGCTGGGGTTACATGCATGTGCCACCATGCCTGGCTACCCTCCTTACTTTCTGTCTGCATATTGACCTGCTATTGCCTGGAGAAAAGAGCTCTTTGTTACTTGCTCTCTTATCTAAGCCTAGGTTTTTCTTGGTGAAGGGAAGGAAAGGTACTGGGACTTGAAAATGGAAGGACTTCTCTTGCAGGCTTCGATTCTTACATAGCTATAAATCACTTAATACTTCCCGCTTGTTAAAAGTAGCACAGATTTGAGATAGTCCCACAATTCTCCACTGACAAGACTCTTGAATAACAAACAGGTTGAGGATGTAGCTTAGTGGTAGAGAGCTTGCCCAGCATGGGCAAGGTCCTGGATTCATTCCTGAGTACCAAAAAAAAACTCAAAAAAAACAAAAAACCCAGAAACAACCCTGAATAGTCCACCCCAGGTCACATAAAACTGCCTGAGTTTACCTAAGTTGCAGCTGCTGTGGAAGGGTGAATGGAGGGCAGATAGTGCTGTGTAGTAATTAAAATAACTTTAATCATTCCATTCTAGAGGTGGCTTCCTGCTTTTTTCAGCTCTGGAAGAGAACCACCCCTGCCTGTATCACCTGGGCACCTTCTCTAGCAGGGACCCACTACCTTTACAGCTTCCTGAATCTACTTGACAAATAGGTCTCGTGTTTCTTTTGGCTCTTTACAGTGTCCTCTTGTCCTTGGTGCTGCTTGGCCTATTTCATTGTCACACTTACTGAGCACCTCCTTGAACCAGATCGTGGGATCAGTTGCTTTAAAAATTGGGGAAGAAATGTGAAAGGTACTTTCTTCCTTCAGCAGCTCTAAAATCCTGTAAGAGAGGAGATTAATATGTGAAACAGTACAAAGAGATACATTAATTTATAGGATTTGTAGAATGGAAGACCTTTAAAAATCTCAACTTGAACTTACTATTTTATGTATGAAGAAGTTGTTCACAGAGGTTAAATGATCTATCCAAGACCACACAGTTGTTCTTTCTCCATAGTGAACTGGTATTTGATAAAATGTGAGAGTTACGTTGTACACTGTAATTGCTAGAGTAATTAAGGAAAGAAAGTGGCTGGTAAGAGCTGGCATCAGAGGGATGTGCGTGCAAGAGTTGGATTTGAATTGTTCCTGTGAAATGGACAGGGATGGCTTGGCGAAGAGAAGAGAGGACCTTTAGGGTAGGGGAAGTTATACTGGTTGTTTGAGATGGGAACTGCATAGGTATTGGGTATTAGGAATAAAAGAAGGTAATTGAGAGATACTGAAAGGAGAATTTATGGGATTTCTGCATATCATCTAGTCACATTTGAGTAAGTTTCCTATGTAACTGAGTGAAGGATGAATGTTGATTATCATCTTTGAGCCAGAGCCTGGTTTGGTTGGTTGCGGTTTTCATTGAAGCTGAAAGTCCTGAATTTCAGTGTGCAGTTCTCATTTCAGATATTTGAGAAATAAGACGTAGGGTATTTTTTTCACTATTTAAAAATCCTAGTATCGGTATACTTCGTAGAAGCATCTGTTGGTAAGGATTCTTGCTATTTTTTAAGAAATTACAACTTGAGTTTTCTCAAAGCAAATAACTATCTTTTTTACTATATTCGTTTTATCAGCTGAATGGACTATTTCCATATAGGTGCTGAGAATGAACTTTCAGTTCCTGTACAAGACTGGAGGGGACTGGCTAACGGTTAGTCTTCCCCCTTTTGAACAAAGAAATGAACAAGGAAATACAGTGATCCTTTGGGGTCTTCCCTGTTTTACTTCCTTAAAACTATAGATTGAAGTCACCATTGAATAGCTGCCATTTATAGAGTACTGAGTTTCACACTATCCCTGGCCTTGGGCACTGAAAAATTGACACTGCTGGCCCCATCTTAAAAGTGCACAAACAGGCTCAAAAGTGAAGACTTGCTCCGATTCACACAGCTAGCATGTGGCAAAGCTGGGATTTTGATCTTAGGTCTGCGTGCAGCGGACTCTCTACAATATATTTAGACTCCTTAATGTGTCAGGTATAAGTAAGCTAGAAATTCAGTAATTCTCTTTTATTCAGCCCTCAGGCATTGCAGCCAGCCATAGACTTGCTGGACTTTTCTGCCTAAAATAAGTTTTCTTTCAGCGCATACCAGTGGTCCCAGCATGTGGGAGACTGAGGCAAGAGGATTACCATGAGTTTGAGGCCAGCCTAAACTGCATACTGAGACCTTGTCTCAAAACAAAGCAAAACAAATACAAATAAAAAGAGGTCATTTATGTGTGAGATTACCAAAATGATAAAGATTGACCCCTGTCCTCAGTGGGCTAGAGTAAGGACCTGGATGCTGCCTCCATATGTCTGTGGGATTTGTATCAGTACAATCTTTCCCAGTGGTAGCTTGGAGATATATATCAGAACATGGGGTAACACAGTAATTACACTTTTAAGAATCCTAACAAAGTTCTCAAATATTTAAAAATGTAGACATAAGGATGTTTATTTCCATGTATCTGTGTGCCACCCAGGAAAAACATTTTCTGCCACTTAAGAGATTTTAAGATGAATTTCAGAGATGTTAAAATATGTCTTTAAAACATATCAAAGGGAGCATCTTCAGATAGCAAATTTTACCACATTACGAAAACAGAAACTTCCATTGGTAATAGTAGATCACAGTGCCTGTTTAATGAAATACTATGAAGGCTGTGACATTGACATAACTATTAACACAATATTGGCTACATTTGTACAGGAGAACGTTTAAATGGGTCCTCCTTATAAGTCATAATACAAAATGTATTGAATACTTAGTTCTTGTACTAAGTATTTCACTTTCGCTCTTTTGGGTTTTTGTTTGTATTTTTTTGAGGCTATGCTGTTAAAGTGTTCTGCTCAGGAGTTGGTATGTTTCTTTAATAGCTGAGGTTTAATCTGTTTAATTTGGCTTTTTTTTTGGTATCAGGAATTGAACTCAGGACCTTGTGTTTGGCAGGCAGGCACTTGCGCCACTGGGCTATATCCCTGGCCCTTTTTTTGTTTTAGTTTTTAAGATAAGGGTTTTACTGTGTGGCCCAAGCTGGCCTGGACTGAACTCACGGCCTCGGCTGGCCTCAAACTAATGGCTATCCTCTTGCCTCAGCCTCCCCAGTGCTGGGATTATAGGTATGCGCCATCATACCTGGGTTTGTTTTCTTTTATGTGTTTTGCATTCCTGGGGAGTGAAAACGGGGCCTATCGACTGAACTGCATTTCTGTTTTGCTGTGGGTTTTTTTTTTTTTTTTTTTTTTTTTTTTTTTTTTTTTTTTTTTTTTTTTTTTTTTTTTTTTTTTTTTTTTTTTTTTTTTTTTTTTTTTTTTTTTTTTTTTAAAGTTTTGAGACAGGGTTTTGCTCAGTTGTCCCCAGCTGGGCTGGAACTTGCAGTCCTCCTGCTTCAGCCTCCTAGAATGTTGGAATTACAGTCGTGTGCCCTTACACTGGCTCTTAGTTTTATTAATGTTACTCAGGTGCACAGCTTCCATAAGAAGGAAGTCAGGGATTTGAATTGTATGATTCTGACTGTAATAAATGGGAAATACTTGTCTGCTGTTACTTCAGATTGAGAACTATTTAAACTGTCCCAGAGCTCAGCTGAAAACTAGTATAGTTGCAGGATTGTCTGAAATACAAGTCCTTTCTCCATTGTTACACATTTGTCAGGATTAAACCTAAAGACAGAGATGTGTACTTATGGGTGGGTGCTCTTACTTTTTTTTTTCCCCCACTAAAGGAAGTTTCGGGATTGTGCTATTACCTAGAAATAAGAGCCATTTTTAAAAAAACAGCTTTGGGAAAAGTTCATCATGCTCTTTACTGTAAGAACATTAAGGACTCTTTCATTATCTATAGATGAGGACCCCTGGGAAATCCCCTAGGTCCTCCTTGATTTCAGGAGTGAGAGTAGGGATATTTTCCCTCAAACAAGTTTTTAAAATTCTTAGGTTGCTGTAAATAATGCCTCAGTATGTTCTTTGCTTTGCAGAAAGCTTAAGAGTCCTTGGTCTCATTTCTAGCTGCAATTTCTAGAGTTTCTATTCTGACATTTTCATCAAAACATTTATTAATTATCAGCAGTAAAATATTGAAAGTTTTCTTCACCTTGATAAGGGCTTTTATTTTCAACTAATTTACTCTGGTTTGTCAGTCTGGTTGTGGTTTTGTTTGGGGGGGGGAGCTGAAGGGGGGCGATGTTGGAGAGTGAACGCTGGAGTGCTGTACTACCAAACTGTACCTGCAGCCCTTTCCATTTTATTTTGAGACAGGGTCTTAAGTTGGATCTCTATTCCTGGCCTGAGTAGCTGGGATTCCCCACTATGACCAGCTCAGGTCTTGGCTAAGTTTTGTATTTTATAATGCTGTATTGTAGGGGACTTAGTACTATAACATATTACCATTTTCCATATTAGTTTTACTAATTATCTTTAATGATTATTCAGTACATCAAGGTAATCTGTAATTGGCTTAACTGTTGCCCTATTTGTTGGATGTTTCACTTGTTTCTATTAATAATTTAGTTCATAATGTCAAGGGAGGCTTTGGTATTGTTTCCGTTTCCAAAAGGACTGAACAAGTAGTTACCTACTTAAAATAGTTAAATGACAATGGGCCATAATCTCTAGTTTGAATACATAATAATAGCCCTGCTAATGCCTGCTTCATTCTCTACTCTCCCTTTACAAAAGAACATTATTTCATAGCTTGACTGTTTTCTTTGACTGTGGTAACCAGATTGGTGAAATCTTAAATTTTATCTTTGACACCTATGATGCTGATATATTTTTTCTGATATGCATTTTATTTCATACTATTCTTTCAGGTGACTGATTTGTTTTAGAGCTCTGTCAGGAGATAAAATTATAAAGTAATTATAATACCGGAAATTTGCTGTACATTCACAGATAATGCTATAGTTTTGATTTAGTTTTTCTCCTTTGAATTAGATGGATGTCTTCTGAAGGAAAGGTCATCCATCCTCACTCAAGTGTGGGAAAAAAATGAGAAGACTTTGTTTAGTTTATGCTTTACATGCTGAAGGCTTTTGGGAAGAAGGTGGAGTAAGGTAGTGAAACATCCTGACGAGTACTCGTGTTGGAGTTATGCAAAGCCTTCACTTTCTATGGCAAGCAGTTCTGTAGTGGATGTTTTTACCAGCCTGTATTAATTTTGTAATCAGAAAGAAAATCAACAAACATTTTAGAGCCTATTTTGCTTTCTTACGAGGAAAAGAAAAATGAATGGACACAACTTCCTGAATCAGATTCTTTTCATATTAAGATTCTTCTTCACAAGCACCTGCCTGGCAAGTGCAAGGTCCTAAACTTGATTTCTGGTACCAAAACAAAACAAAAGTTTCTTCTTGATGCAAGCAGTACCACTTCCTCTACATTTTCTAGGACCGCTGTCTGTGTAGACTTGAGGTAGAATATATGCTGGTAAACCAGAGACATGCTCAGGTCTTTACAAATGAACAGATGGGCATAAAACTGACTTTGTTGCTCAGACTTCTGGGTGTGGCTGGCTTCTCTTTCTCCTGTACCTGGTATGTAACTAATGTGCTTTTTATATAAACTTCGTTTTTTTTGTGGTACTGGGGATCAAACTCAGGACCTTGTGCTTGCCAGGCAGGCACTTGTGCCACTGAGCTATCTCCCCGGCCCCCTAATGTGCTCTTTTACAAGTCCACTCCTGACTTGTGTCAGTTTCCAAAGTAGATCAGAAGTACTGATGCAGCCAAATTAGTTTTTTATGCTTTTCTTGTCTTTTTTCTGTTTTTAGCTAGATCTGTTTAAGCTTCTATTTATTATATGTCAACTTCTGTAAAATGTTTGGCTTTGAAAAATAAGGAAATAAAAGTGTACAAAAGAAAAGTAAAGCCAGAAATGGGGCCAAACATCTCTAATCCCATCTCTCTGATAGGTGAGGGCAGGAGGATCACAAATTCAAGCCCAGCCTGGCAATTTAGTGACTTATTAGCAAGCTCCTATGTTAATTAAATGGCTAGGGCTGCAGGTGTAGCTCAATATGAAGACCCTGAGTTCAATCCCAAGTATAAAAAAAAATGAAGATTTGAAATTATAAGTGGCTTTTAGGGACCCATTGTACATTTTAAAAATTAGATGTCTTAAACTGGGCATGTAATCCCAGCACTTGGGAGGCTGAGGCAGGAGGATTGCTGCAAGTTTGAGGACACCCTGGGCTACAAAGTACAAAGTTCAAGGCCAGCCTGAACTGCATAGTGAAGCCCTGTTTAAGAAAAAAAAAAAAAGAAAAGAAAAAAGAAAATTATTATTATAGTGTTCTCTAATGTTCAGATGTTCTGTAACTTTTCATGGATATATATATCCAAGCATACTTTTACAATATACTTTTTGTGTATGATAGGGGAAAAATTTTGAAGTTTTATTTTCTTCGTACTGGGAATTGAACTCAGGACCTTGTGCTTGCCAGGCAGGTGCTTGTGCCACTAAGTTTTCAGTCCCTAAAATTTTAATAATAAAAGTAAACAGGTACTTCATCTTTAGAGAGACCGATTGGGTTTCTGTTTTAAGTGTACAGTACTGATTTAGAAAATGGCAGTAGCTCAAAGGCTTTCTATGCCAGGCTGTTAGAGAAAATCAGTGATCAAGACTTTATTGATTTTCTGTATTGTTTCTGTGTTATTCTGGGTTCTTTTGTCTTAAAAATAAAATTTTAAAAAAAGATTAAAAAAAAAGACTTCATTGAAAGTCACGTGTTAAAGCCGAGTCAGAAAGCCCGGTGTGGTGGTGCATGCCTATGGGAGTCTGGGGCAGGAGGATCTTGAGCTCCACACCAGTCCAGGCTACATAGTAAGTTCAAGGTCAGCCTGTACTACATAGTGAGACCCTGTCTCAAAAAAAAAAAAACCAGAATCAGAATGGAACCTGAAATCTGAAATCTGTGAATTTTCTGAAAAGTTATACTATATACAGTCTATATCAGATATCCATCCAATTGAATCTGTAACTAATGGTTTCACTTAATACTAGAAGTGGAAACTGATAGAGCCTACAAATCTTTACTTGAAATTAATTACTTGTTTGATTTCCTTCTCAATTTAAAAACCAATATTTTTAAGTTATTCATAAGCTTGGAACATAATAATCTATTCAAGAGCCTTTATCTGCCTTCTTTGAGTTGGTAATATAATTATTACCCACCTGAACAGCTGTTACTTTCTAAATCCTTAATAGTAGTTTTTAAATTTAGCTGTTAGCTTACTTGATACTGTGTTAGGGTGAGATTTCTGGATATTCCTTTCTGTACTTCACCCTGTCCCTATTAGATGTTAAGAACAGAACGTGCTTCTCATCTGAATGCCTTTAAGCAGCCTAATGAAAAGATAGTCTTGTATAATTTGCTTTTGGATTTGTTTTAAATATATACGGTTTTTATTTGCACTTGTTTTTTTTTTTTAATGCACAAAAGATAACTACAGCACAATCTTTTATATTTTTTTTGGTGCCAGGAAACAGCCCAATCTTAGTTGGAACTATATGGTACTGTTGGGCCTACAACACACACAAGTAGCAGTCTGCAGCAGTACTGCAGAGGCCTGCTGCTCAATTTGCTGAGTAACTGGCACTGCAGGTGCTTACCACCATGCTTGGCACATTTTTCTTTTTAATACAGATATTTGCAGCTATAAATTTTTCTCTGATTTCCCACTTTACCTGTGTACAGTACATTTGAATATATAGTTTTGTTTTCATTCATTTCAAGGTATTTTCTAATTTCTCTTTTTATTTCTTTGAACCATTGGTTATTTAGGAATATGTTATTTAATTTTAACATATTCATAAATTTTCCTGATTTCTTTGTTGTTGATTTCTATTTTAATTCTATTATAATTTTAAAACATACATATTTTGTATGATTTCACACCCTTTAGATTTATTGTTGTTTGTTTTGTGACCTGGTATATAATCTGTCCTGGAAAATGTTGTACTGTGTGTTTGAGATGAATGTTTTGCTGTTGGGTAGAGTCTTCCATAGATACGTGTTAGATCTAGTTATTTTTCATTTTCACATGACTGTGTCATGATAGTTGTAGAATTTTTATAAATTCTTAAAAATTACATATTTAGTACCTTGAGGTGAATTACATCAAATTTTTAGTATCTCCTAGGTGAAGGGTACTGTGCTTAGTGATGAGATTGATACAAAGACTGAGACTTGAGATCTAAATAATACTTCAAGAATTTAAACGTTTAAAGAGTTTTGCTGAAGGTATGAGCAGTGTGTTTTGAATGGAACAAACTTAGTAAGATGAGTATGAACATTTGCTTTTTCTTTCCTCCTGTCTGAGTTACATTTTCACAAGTGTTGCCCCGGGAGCCGGGAGTGCAGGTGTGCACCACCGCACCTGGCGTGTTGGACATCTTTCCGAGGTAGTTCAGAAGTTCTGATGCAAATACACCTGGCTCACTGCGGGCATTTTTGTTTCTAACATTAGCAAAAGTTGTCAACTCTGAAGGGCTGTTAGCTTGTCTAGAACACTTAGACTTAAAAGTTAAATAGCTTTTAAGTGTATTTGGCAGAGGTATAAAAGTAGACATGAGCTATATTGGAGCAGTTGGGCATATGCAAGACCCTCAGAATAACTATGGCACTTCTCTTATGTTTTGTAAGAGACTTGAGATAAGTGCCTTCAGACCTCATGCCTGTGATTCCACTCTTTCTTAGGGAAATACTCGATTTTAAAAAGTTTCTAGCCAGGCATGGTGGCACGTGCCTATATTCCCAGCATTGGGAGGCTGAGGCAGGAGGATCATCATGAGTTCGAGACCAGCCTGGACTACATAAGTGAGACCCTGCCTCAAAAAAAAAGTTTCCTCTGCACATTTGTGCTGCATGTAGAAAATACAAAATGAAGTGTGAAGTAAGCAGGACTGCTTTTAACTAGAACTTGCATGTATTGAACATAGCCTGAACCTTAGTATCAGTGTTTTGTTTTGTTTTGTTTTGGAGACAGGGTCTCGCTATGCAGTTTAGACTGACTTGGAGCTCACTTTGTAGCCCAGGCTGGTCTTGAACTCACAACAATCCTCCTACCTCAGCCTCTCAAGTGCTAGGATTACAGGCATATGCCATCAATGTTTTAGTAACTTTAGAAATAGAAAGGATTTTTTCTTTTCTCCATCATAGAATATTATATTTTAGCTGGGCATGGTGGCACATGCCTATAATCCCAGGACTTGAGAGGCTGAGGCAGGAGCATTGCCATGAGTTTGAGGCCAACCTGGACTACATAGTGAGTTCAGTGTTAGCCTAAACTGCATATTGAGACACTGTCTAAAAAAACTTTAAAAACAAGAATATTATATTTTACAAGTTTGTTTATAGTTCATAATGTTGTATACCTAAAACCTGCCAGCTAGTTTTAACTTTTTCTTCAATCACATTTTATTGGTGCATTTTATTACACATAATGGTGACATTCATCATAAAGAATTTGTACCTTTACATGGTATAATTTGATTCTTTTTTTTCCCATTCTGCTACTCTCCCTCCAACCCCTCCTTGCCTCCCCTTTTACAAAAGCTGTTTCCATTTTTTCCTTCTTTTCTCTTTGTTTTCTACTTTTCCTTTCTTTCCTTTCCCCTTCTAGTTGTTAATTTCTAAAGTTAAAGTCAGGGATCAAAACAAGTAGAGAATGAATGTAGGAGTGTAGCTCAGCAGTAGAATACTTGCCTAGCTTGGTTGCATTCCAGCACTGAGAAAGAGAAAAAAAAAAAAAACAATCAGGTAAATAGATAGACTCAGGATTTTCATGGATCTAAACACATTTCTTCAGTTAGTGTAATTTACCAGATATCAGTATGGAAGCTTCAAGACCTATGATTGATACAGAAGGATGTAAGATCTTGTTTTCTGTGTTCTCAACCAAAAATCCCTCCTTAAGGAAGAAGTCGAACTTATTTGGGGTATAACTCAGTGGAGAGCATTGCTTTGCTATGGGTTTGACCCGCAGCACTGGGGGGAAAAATCAGGTCTTCACTTGTGCCAGCCATATTTCAAGTTCTTGGCTAGTGCTTACTATATCGCACAGTGCAGGTATAGGAAGGTTATGTAATTGCAGGAAGTTTTATTGGAAAAAAATGGACCAGGGATATAGCTTAGCAGCACAGCGCCTGCCCGGCAAGCGCAAGATCGTAAGTTAGATTCCTGGTACCAAAAAAAAAAAAAAAAGAATGTAAGAAAGTTTTATTGGGTAGCCCTGTTGTAAATGTTGCCTCCTTAGTTCCTTTTCTCTTTGCCAAGACACAGTACCCAGCACCCACAACTTAAAGGAAGAGAGGTTTATTTTGGCTCTCCTTTCATTACATGGTCGGCCAGCTCCAAAGAAGAAACAGCAAGTCAGAGGAGAGCTGCTCAAGGGCACAGAGCAGAGAGTGAAGGGATGAGTTGTGGGGGAGACACACTCTTACTTCATACTCCCAGTAACCTGCCTCTTCCAACCTGACCCCCCATCCTAATCCAGTCACCTTTCAGAAGCCCCATATGTGATCGCATGAGGCTTAGGGAGCATTTAGATGTAACCATAACGCCTCTCGTGTCCCTCTGTTTTGGTGCTCAGAATATTTAGATCACTTTGAAATGCCAGGGTTCATATCTTCCCCCTCGTGGCAAGCTCTTGGTATTAACTCTGGTCTTTGGAGGTGAGAGGCTGTTGGGCAGGATTGGTATGGGAGTGGCAAATAAATACTGCTGTGAACCAGGAGTAGGGTTAGGGTGGTAGCTCCCACCCCCTTTTTGAGACAGGGTCTCACTGTGTAGTCCAGACTGACCCAGAGCCAACTGTGTAGCCCATAGCCCAGGCTGGCCTCGAACTCACAGCAGATCTCTGGCCTCAGCCCCACAAGTGCTGGGATTACAGGGGTGTGCCACCTCACCCAGCAGGGTTTCCCTTTCTCGCAGCTCCCTTCCCTGTCTGCACTGCCCCTTTCTGGTGAATGTGTGCTATCCCAGCCCTCTTTGTGGCGCTGGCCATTTTCCACCTGTGCACTGTGCAAAGGCAGACCTGGGAACCCGGTGCCACCTTGCAGAGCAGCGTCTTGACCGGTGAAAAAAAAATGGAAGGACAAGAAGTGGCTTCGTGCAAACACTCCTGAGGTGGTTAGTGAAGATTTTTTGAGTTCAGGGCTGCGTCTTCTAATTGGAGTGCCTGTGTCACTGGATGTGTAATGTGGTCTCAAGCTAAATGTGCAGAGAGCAGCATCTGAGGCACTTCTCAGAGAGCAGAGGCAGCATTTCTCTGAATTCAACAAAACCATAATTACTGTGTTTTCTTTCAAAACTGTTTCATGCAAGTACTCTTAGGGAAGGCAAAGCCTTGTAGATAGTCATTTAGAGTCTGCTAACTTGCACCAGAATTTTGCACAAAATTTCGTATCTTCACCAGAACAGTTCCACAGTGTCTCATGGCAACATTTTTGCCAGTAGTGTCAAAATAAGTGAGTCAGGTGATTTCTAGGGGCTATCTTTAAACAAACTTTGGTGAGTTTTCAGTTTTTTGCTTAGTTTCTTTCCTTTTTTTTTTTTTTTTTTTTTTTTTTTTTTTTTTTTTTTTTTTTTTATCTTTTTGAGACAGAGTCTCGCTATGCAGTTCAGGCTGGCCTTGAGCTCGCTTTGTAGCCCAGGCTGGTCTTGAACTTACAGCGATCCTCCTGCCTCAGCCTCCCAGGTGCTGGGATTACAGGCATGCGCCACCATGCCCGGCACTGCTTAGTTTCTTTACACACTGAGCTGTCTTGTTTGTTTCTTTTGCCTGGCACAGTAAAATCTTTAGCATAAAAAGTCAAACTGTTAAGATCCCTCTCAAATCCTAAGCTTAGACTTTACCAAGCTCAACTTAACCTTGGACACTTGTTCTTCCTTTCTTCCTTCGAGCGGGCTCAAGCTCCTGAAGGCTTTCTCAGTGCTTTGTTTTCCTCAAGGGCCCCTTCATGGCCCTTTAGCACATGCAGACCTCCTGCCATGGTACCTGACTGCAGATCCTCAGCTTCTCAGATCTGCTGTGCGTTTACAGAGGGAGTCCTGGAGGGTGCTTTCAGTATGGTAGCTGAATGTGTCAGAGGGAAGAGTAGGTGGAAATTGAAATCCACTTCCACCCCATGTCCATCCTACTGTTAGGAATGAGTCTAATATTGAGACTGGCTTTCAGTTACCAGGCATTGTCTTGCTGGAGTTCAGGCATGGTGCCCTCTTCCCTAGACGCATGCACGCAAGCGCAAGTATTGGGGATTGAGCCTAAATCCTCACACATGCTACGCCAGCACCCTAATTGGGCTGCAGCCTAGTCCTTTCTTTGAAATTTTGTCTTAAGTCAGGGTCTTACTGGGCTGCCCAGGCTGACCTCAAACTTGGCGATCTTGCTGCAGTCCCCGAGTAGGCCCGCAGGCCTGCAGCATTGCACTGGGTTCAGACACTTCTTACAGTCTCGGCTCTTTTCCTTTGGGTGACAGACGTGGGAACTCTTGAATTTTTATTGTGATTTATTACCTTATTTTTTGTTACCACCTTGGTTATTTAACTTAACCACTTTTCCTTTGACTTTTTGTAAGGTATAATTATACTTTTCTATGCTACAATCTAAGGAATACTCGTCAATTTGATTTCTTAAAGTAACTACCCAGTAAACAATCTCAATTTTCATTAATTTTTGTTCTTACATATTCATTTCATCTAAAGTCATGACAGTGTTTTATTTCATCAATAATCAAGCTTAGGTGAGAAAAGTACTGTAAAAGGAGATTCTAACACATACGCTTTTCTTACTACATTTATTCTTTATCCTTAATGTATAAGAAACAGAAAAATTCACAGGAATAGTTTGGAGTTACTCCAATAGTTCTTGTAATTTGCATAGTTTATACATCCTCTGGCCTTAGAAGCAACACTAGAGAAGAACCTTGTAGGGTACAGGGTATGGGAAGAGGAATCTTTTCTCATCAGATGTTCCCTTCCATTTACTTTTGTTGCTAAAAGTGAGCTGGGTTAAGGAGAAGACTCTCTTCATGTTTTTCAAGCTTTGCCAGAACACTTAGCTTAACGAACAGCTGTTAAACTCTAGATTGTGTGTCTGCATTTCCAGGGATGCTTTCTGACCTCTTATTAGCAGCTCTGCTTGGACTGGCTGGCATGCTTCATGGTGCCAAACATAGCTGTGGCCAGCCTGGAGTGTTTCCAAACTGAACAAGGTTCCAGTCAGAAGGAACACGCAGTGTACATTCTCTTTGTCAGAGTTGGGATGTCTGCTCAGTGACAGTCATGAGGGCAGATGCAACACACTTTGGAATACTTTTTTCATAAAATGTCATTTCAGTTCCTCTAGGCTCTGAATGGTGGGTTTCAGGCAATACAGCACTAATAACTTTTCTAAATTTGTACACAGAAGCCAGCTATTGGAGCCTATGTATACTGGTAGTAAACTTGGAGCTTGGACATTGCATCAGTGAACTGGGTTAACACCATGTGCTAAGTAGTGAATTTGCATATGTAGGGGGACCCCAAAAGTCAGCCTAGGCCTCAGTGTTAAATATTTTGGGTACCCATGCTGCCTTATTAGTACTGTGATGGTGCATGTTTTGAGTAAGTAAAGCTATCTTGTTAGCTGGACGTGGTAACACATGCCTGTAATCCTAGTAAGTGGGAGGCTGAGCCAGGATTGCCTCAAATTCAGGGCCATGAGCCGGGCGTGGTGGCGCATGCCTGTAATCCCAGCACCTGGGAGGCTGAGGCAAGAGGATTGTTGAGAGTTCGAGACCAGTCTGGGCTACAAAGTAAGCTCAAGGCCATCCTGAACTGCATAGTGAGACCCTGTCTCAAAAAGACAAAAAGTTCCTGGCCAGCCTAGGCTACACAGTGAGTTCATGGCCAGCCCAAACTATGTAGTGAAACCCTGGCTCAAAAACAAACAAAAGAATGTTCATTTGTGTTGAGGTGTGCTTTAGTAGTGGGGTGCATTTGCATCAGAGTCAGTAATTTCTTAAACAGCGTCCCTCTCATGCCAGGGCGCCCCTTAGGGCACCCCAGTATGGGCCATTCCAGTGCGTGGTCAGTGTCTCAGTCCTACATTCTGATTCATGAGCTGAGTGCTGAGAAACAGAAAAAAATGGACTATTCCTCAGTATAAAGGTAATAATGCCTTTTTTTTTTTTTGATGCTGAGTATTAAGCACAGGGCCTCAAAAATGCTAAGCAGGTACTCTACCACTGAAGCCTGTCCCCAGTCAACCTCTAATTTTAATTTAATTTTTTTTTTCAAAACAGAGTCTCACTATGTTGACCAGACTAGCCTTGAACTCCTAGGCTTGAAGGATCTTCCTGCCTCAGCCTTCAAGAGTGCTAAGACTGCCAGGTCCATGCCTCCATACCCAGTGGTCCTTAAATTTTTATCTTTGGTTCATGCCTTCATTGTGTAAAGAAACACTGAATTTTGCTAGAACTTTTAAGCTGCTGCTCCTTGTTTCAGCTAAACATTTAAGTTGGTCTTTATATGACCCTTTTTAAAATCAGGTTGGAACTATCTAGTTGTATTGATGTACCATGAAGACAATCATGAATCTATACATTTCTAAGGTTTTTTTTGTTTTGTTTTGTTTTGTTTTTTCCGGTACCAGGGATCGAACTCAGGACCTTGCGCTTGCCAGGCAAGCGCTTATGCCACTGAGCTATACCCCCAGCCCCCATTTCTAAGGTTTTTTTACATACTATGCATAGGTCAGTCAGCAAGCTTTTTTTTTTTTTTTCTTTTTTGAGACAGAGTCTCGCTATGTAGCCCAGTCTGGCCTTGGACTCACAGCAGTCCTGCCTCAGCCTCCCCAGGGCTGGGATGACAGATGTGTACTACCACGCCCAGTTCTCAGTAAGCTTTTCAGTTTGTGCTGAGGAGACTTTCAGTCTGCTATGAACTGAGTTGAGCTGATGAGCCAGTCCATACCTATGGAATAAACTGTAAGGAAGGCAGTTGTATGAAATACATGTTTTGGTTAAGTAACTGATTTAGAGGAATCACAATAAGATGGAATGATTGTCTGTTATAGTTTTGGACTCCTTCCTAAGAAATACTTAATAAACTATAGCCCTTACCTGAATAATCAGATACAAAGTCTTGTGTGGGGGGGCTTCAACATGAACTTATTGAAGTAAAGCTTTCACAAGAGGCAGGAACATAAATTTATTGAGCTCCTGCTCTGTGGGGCCATGCAGACTAGGTACCAGGTACACTGCTCTTTCATCTCCTCTCACCTCTGTGAAAGAGCATTTTCCAGTTAACAGGAGAGCATCTTTTCAAATGAGTTCATAGAGGTGTACAGAGATTGTCAAGTAACTTTTGTGAAATTGCCCAGCTACTAAATGGGAGAGCAGAACATTTTATCTGCTTCATATTTGAATTGTGAACCCATCAGAAGGACCCGCCTTGATGAAACAGCAGCATTTGTTAATAGGTTCTAGAATGCTGAGTTTGCCAAAGCTGTGTTTTAGGAAGATTATTTTGAGTAATAGGAATGGAAGTAGGGAAAGATGAGAGGCCAGAAATTAAGCGCCAAGATGGGAGTCAGACCTGAAGATACAGCTCAGAGCAAAGACCCCTGGGTTCATTCCCTAGTAACAAGCGATTTTGTTTCAGGCAAGCTAGTGTAGTATGTCAGTGGGAGTGGAAAAGAGCTAAACCTAGAGGGTGTTACAGGGGAAGAATTAACTGGAGTTGATGATTGGGTGCTCGCTCTCTGTCTCTCTCTCTCTCTCTCTCTGTCTCTGTCTCTGTCTCTGTCTCTCTGTCTGTCTCTCTCTCTCTCTCTCTCTCTCTCTCTCTCACACACACACACACACACACACACACACACACACACACATTACTCAGTTATAAAAAGAAGAGCCTGTCTTTAGCCACAACATGGATAGACCTGGAGGATAGTAAAACACACAAAAGAAACTGGACGTTCCCACTTACATGTAGAATCTCGAAAGAATGGTCAAATATGTAGAAAGCAAAACTGCTTACCAGGATGGAGGAGAGGAGAGGCAATAGGGAAATGTAGGTCAAAGAATACAGAATAGCAATAGGTCAAATGAGTGAGTGGAAAGATCTAATGTGCCACATGAGGACTGAAGTTGACAGTGTTGTGGTCAGGGTTTTTGCTAAATGAATAGATTATAGCTCCTCTTCAGGGCTAGAAAGGGGGATATGCAACTATTTGAGTTGAGGGATATGTTAATTTGCTTCACTGTTTGTACTTTTCTTGGTGCCAAGACAAAATACTCAAAACCCAAGATTAAAGGAGGAGAGGTTTATTCTATCCCATGGTTTGTAGAGGTTACAGCCCATAGTCAGCTGGTTAAAGGCAGGGTGACATGGGAGAGGGACATCAGAGAAGAGAAGCAGTTTGTGTGGCAGGCAAAAGGCACTAAAATGCAACAACAAGCCTTCCTTTCCCTTTTATCCCATCCCAGCTACAGGCCTTTTAGGTGGTGCCGTCCACACCCAAGGTGGAGCTTTCCATTATCCCTACCCAGAAATATACTATTAACAGACCATACACTCTTAATCTGAGTAATCCCAGTATCACACATCCAGCCTGCTCTGAAAACCCCACCTGTCAGTGCATGAAGCTTTGGAGGGACACCTAGTCGCAAGCCATAACAGCTATAATAAGCAGTTTACTATGTGTGTGTCTTGTAACGTGCTATACCTTAAATATGTGTGATAGAGTTTATTTTAAAAAGGTGTTGTTCTAGAAGCGTGTGGTGGCGCACACCCTCAGGAGGTAGAGGCAGGAGGATTGCCAAGAGTTTGGGGCCAGTCACAGTGAGTTGAAAGCCAGGCTGGACTACAGAGTGAGACCCTATCTCCCTCCTGTGCCTCCCCCCCCCCGCAAAAGACATTGAAGACTATATGTAGGAAGTAAGGTAACTCCCAAATGACTAAGATTTGAATAGAAAAAAGAGAGAAGTGTATTTTATTTTGGGTAGCAGTGTCCACCAAGGGGTAGAGTATAAATGGAACACTCATTAGCTACGCTTTTTTAAAAAATAAAAAAGTATACATGTGGTGGTTCTTTTTTAAACCTTTATATTTTTATTAATAATAGCTGTCATGCATAGAAATGTGTACCTGTGCCTAATATATTCTCCTTTTTTGCCGTTTCCCTCCCTTCCCTTCTTCCTCTCCCAGTCACAAAGCCTATTTCCGTTCTTTCCCTTCTGCCCTTCTCTGCCCCCTTTCCCTCCCGTTTGAAGATGTTCTTCCTACTTCCCAGTGTCTGCCCTCCACTGTGCTCCTTTATTTAAACTGTATGTGCGTTTATGGATTTCTCTCACTTCAGATTATGGCTCACCACACTCACGAGTGAAATAAATCAGAGTCACATATGTAAACACCATATTGTCTCCCTAGTGTGAGAAGCTGAAAAAGTAAATCAGATCCGAAATCTTATTTACTTCTTACCATTTGCTAAGCTAAAATAAAAAAGGATCAAAGATCCTTTGGTAAGAAATGGTAAGAAACTAGGATGGAAGAAAGGAGAAAAGAAGGAAAGGAGGAGCAAAGAAATTTTTTTTTAATTAAAAAAATTATATATATACTCACATGATAGTGATACTACTAATTTCTCTTAATTCATTGAAAAGCAAGTTTTTGTGTTAATATTGTTTGGACAATTAAACGTCTATATCTTGTAGTCTGAATGATTTAAAGATAACAATACAAATGTGTTAACCATTGTTACTCTACTGTTACCTTGTTTTGAAATTTTGTGGGCCTTTTTCTCTTTAAAATTTAAAAAAGAATCATATTCTCAAAGTGCATCCGTTTTCCTTCAGATGACTCAAGTTTACCCTTCTCTATGGCAGAGTAGTGCTCTACTGTATATAAATACCGTACTTGTTTATCCATTCATCTGGTAATGGGCTGTTTCCAAGATTTCACTGTTACAAATTAATGCTACTGTATGTATATCACTGTGATATGATGCTTTTAACTCTTTTGGGAAGATACTAGGGGAACAGCTGGGTCAGATGGAATCTCTAATTTTAGGTTTTTTTGAGGAATGTCCATACTGATTTCCATAGTGATTGTATCAGTTTACACTCTCACCAGCAATGGAGAAGAGTTCCTTTATCCCCACAGCCCCACCTGCATTTGTTACTGATTGATTTCTCAATGATATCCATTCTTTCTGGAGTCAGATGTAAAATCAGTATTGTTTTAATTTACATTTCTCAGATGACCAGTGATGTTGAGGATTTTTTTCATATATTTCTTTAATGTTTGTATTTCTTCATCTGAAGAATGTCTGTTCATTTCAGATGCCCATTTTTGGATTGGATTTTTAACTTGGCGGAGGCTGCATTTTTTTGTTCATTGTTTTTAGTTCTTTATATAATCTAGATGTTAGTCCTTTGAGGAATAATTGGTAAAAAAAAAAATGTTGCCATTTTGTGGCTTGTCTCTTTACCCTGTTGGTGGTTTCCTTTGCTATGCAAAGCTTTTTAATTTGATGCGACCCCAATTATTGCTTTTTTGTAATATTTCCTATACAATCGGGGTTTTGTTCATAACGTCTTTGCCTATACCTATGTCTTCCAGAGTCTTACCTATTCTATCTTCCAGCAGAGTCAGTGTTTCTGTTTTAATGTTTAGATCTTTGATCCTTTTTGATTTTAGCTTAGCAAATGGTAAGAGATACGTGTCTAGATTCAGTTTTTGGCATGTGGAAAGCCAGTTTTCCAAGCACCATTCATTAAAGGGGCTGTCTTTCTTGCAGTGAAGGTATTAGTGCCTTTGTCAAAGATAAGTTGTTGAGTGTACTTGGAGTTGCATCTGCATCTGTATCTTCTGTTTCATTGATCCTCAGGTTTGGCCTAATCTGATCTGGTTCGTTGGGGTTTTATTTTTTGCCAGTATGGCGCTGTTTTTATCACTCTAGCTTTATAGTATAACTTCCAATTGGGATTGTAGTGCTGTATTGGTTGCTGATCAGTTCCCAAAACTAGTCCATTCATTGTAATCACTGTTTATATTTTATGGCTTTTGTAATAGTGGAAACCATCCTAGCGAAGTATATTGGCACATGCTTATAATCCCAGCACTTGGGAGGCTGAGGCAGGAGGATTGCCATGAGTTTGGGGCCAGCCTGGGCTAGGGCTACATAGTGAGTTCAAGGCTTGAACTACGTAGTGAGACCCAATCTCAAAAAACAAAACAAAGTAGAAATCATTCTGTGTATGAAATCACCTTTAAAAAATATTTTCCTGTTGTGATTAGCCGGTGTTGTTTGTAAATAACAGAATGTGATGCTCATTCTGACCTAAACAATAAAAGAGATACTGAGCTGGGCGTGGTGGTGCATGCCTATAATCCCAGCATTCAGGAGGCTGATGCAGGAAGATTGTTGCTGAGTTTGAGACCAGCCTGGGCTACAAAGTGAGCTCAAGGCTATCCTGAACTGCATAGCAAGACACTGACTGTCTCAAAAAGAGAAAAAAAAGAGAGAGAGAGAGAGAGAGAGATTGGCTTACATAATCAAAATAGCTCAACAGTGGCTAGAAATCAGACATGATCTGACCAAGGCACCAACACAGCATCTCTGGGCCATTTGTCTAGGTTTGCCCTGTAAATAACAATTCGTAATAGCTGCATGGTGTTTTGATAGTTGATTGCGCCATAATTCAACCATTCCATTACTAGTAGATATTATTAATGTTTCCTTTTTTCCCCTCTCCTATTTATATTAACATGTAGGTGACCGTGTTTGTTGTTTCTAGAGGTGTTTTAGAGAAAGCATAAAACCTAGTATCTGATTAGATGTGAATATGAAAAAGAAGGAAGAATGAGAAGTAACTGTGAAAAGGATGTTTCTGCATTGACCTTGGTGAGTTTGAGAGAAGGGACATTTGGGCAAATGGTAGGTTTGAGTTTAGCAAGTAGAATGTGAAATCCATTTTTTTTTTTTTTTAGCTCTTTTGTTTGGTCTTTTGGTGCTTCTGCAGCCCAACAAGCAACTACTAGATATTACTTATGATTATTTTGTACTGTCTTATTGTTTATTTTTTTGTCTTATCTTTTAAAGATTTGCACTGATGATGTTTTTTCCCCTTTCACTCATCACTTTCCCCAAGGTCCCATTTGATTTGAACCTTTTCACTTGGATATAGATTGTAGATGTTTTTCAGGTTAAGCAATCAATGATGGCACAGTTGAATAAGGTGCAGCTTTTAAGACAGCATTTTACCAGAGTAACCTATCCCTGTTAGCCCTGTATAGTTCTATTAAAAGTGCAAAATATCATATATTGAGTAAAAGAACAGAAGATATTTTTCTATGCTGTTCCTTATAGCATAGTGTAGAATTCGTTAAAGTAGGATTTAGAATCTTTTTGGTTACAAGGTTCTGTCCAGCAGAATTAAATAATTCTAATGTGGCAATTTTTGAGGTTTTGTTTTGACACGGGTTTTGTTTTGACACAGTGAAGGAGAAGACCTGGTGTCAGCTGAGCTGTGTTTGCCCCTCAGTGGACTTCCCACTTGAAACACAAGCATCTGGGTGGGCAGCAGCTGCAGCTGCAGTGGGGCTGGTGTCAGACACTTGCCAGCTTGTGGAGCTCGTGCACTCTCATGACAGCAATCCTTTGGTACCAGAGCTGACAGTGTCCTAAAAATAAAGATGGCCAGCAGTAGAGGGGAAGCTAACAAGATTAGTTAGATCTTTTTCTGCGTAGACTGCCTTGAAAAGCTCAAAACAACAAGTAAAGTGAATTTGATATTCTCAGACTGTTCTGTTTTCCAGAAGGTAAGAAGAGTTTTTCCTTTTTAGGATTGACCTGAGTAAATAAGGTTTTTTTCCTCCTAAAAGAAAGGAGTTTAGGGGCAGTGGTGTACAAGGAATCGAAGTCAGGACCTTGTGCTTGTCAGGCAGGCACTGTGCTGCTGAGCTGTATCCCTGGCTAGAAAAATGGATTTTCCCCCTTTTTGGAATAAGCCTGTTATTCTGAGGTCATCGTCCAAAACAATCTCAATCTGAAATAACTCTCCCCTCAGCTGCAGGAAATACAAAACTCTTAATAGAAACCTAGCTATGTTATTGAAGTACTGGTCAGAAATAGTGTTGGCAGCCATGCATGGTGGCTTGTGTCTATAATCCCAGCACTGGGGAGGCTGAGGCAGGAGCATCGCCAAGAGTTCAAGGTGAGTCTGAGCTATATACAAAGTGAGTTCAAGGCTAGCCTGAACTACATAACAAGACCCTGTCTCAAAAAAGCAAAACAAAAAGGGTGGATAAGGGGAAGTAAAGAACGATAAGATGATGTATGCATAGGTACTGATTTCCCACACAGTATATTTAATATGGATCACAAACATAGTATATACTAAGAAGAAGATTTTAAAAAACACGCACACCTGTAATCCCACCACTCAGGTGGCTGAGGCAGGAGGATCATTGCAAATTTGGACCAGCCTGGGCTACACAGTGAGCTCAAGGCCAGCCTGCACTGCGTAGTGAGACCCTGTGTCAAAAAGATGAGAGAGAGAGAAAGCGGGGGGGGGGGAGAAGAAGGAGAAGAGATGAGACAGAAAAAGGGGAGAGGGGAGGGGGGAGGGAGGAGAAGGGAGAAGAGAAGGAGAAATTATGTAAGAGTCTTTGAGGATGATGCATACCAGCACATGAAAGGAAGTCTACTTAGTGGTTACAGAGAGACTGTGGAATTGGTCAGACCTAGTTCTGATTTGCTTATTTCCTCTACAAGTTATCAGGCCTCTTTAAATGGATCTTAGATTCTTCACCTGTAAAATGGAATAATACCTACCCATCTTACAGAGTTGTGAGGATGAGATGACCTAATTACGTCATAAATTCTAGCATATGATAAGTGCTTAATAATGTAAGTTGTGTTATTCATTAAAGGAGAGACTATTAGCCAGCTGTGGTGGCGCACACCTGTAATCACAGTACTCCAGGAGGCTGAGGCAGGAGAACCGTTGCAAATTCAAGGCCAGCCTGAGCTACAAAGTGAGCTCAAGGCCAGTCTGGACTGCATAGCCAGCATAGCGAGACTCTTTCTCGGAAAAAAAAAAAAGAGAAACTAGCTCATTCCTCAGATACCTATGTGACAAAACTAGAAACACTGCTTTGCAGGACGTGGCCTAGAGATGCATGCTTTCTGGTAGCGCATTCAGCTTGAACTCATTAGTGGAGCAAGCCTAGAAAGAAGAGTGGGACGGTCACCTCCACAGATGATGATGGGCCATTCCTCCAAGTTCCGAAGGGCAAGGTAAGACTAAGGACATGAAGGTGGAAGCCATGGTGTTCAGGCAGAGAGAACACAAGGGCACAAGTGAATATGGACCATAAGGGGATTGCAGAAAGTGCCACCACAGTCAGAAGAAAGGACTTCTATGGGGAAATGGTGAACTCAGATGCTGGGATAAAAATTGCACTTGATTCCTTAGGGGTAGGAAATAATCCAGTGATTTTAAGCCTAGAGATAATACCAGACTTGTATTCAAGGAAGAAATTGTCCTACCGGAGTGTTACAGGCAGGGAAATAAGTGAAGAACATTGTACTCTTCCGTGTGGAAATGATACTAAGGTGACATGTACCTCGGGGATGCAGGGAACTAGGCTAGTGCAGGCATATGGAAGTCTGATAAAGGCTGTGATACTGTGAACTGGGGAAGGTAATAGCAGAGAGAAAATACTTTTTGGAGTATCCTGAATTTCATTTGCTTATGTTTAAGTTTGAGCAAGATGAACAGAGAAAGAGACTTACCGAGCAGATGTATATGTTGGTTTGACCTAGAGCAGTAATGGTGAACATTTTAGAGCTTTCACTGATATCAGCCCTCTGTGGTACACGTACCATAGGTTCACCACCACTGACCTAGAGAGATTTGGACACATCTGGGTAGAAAATAAGCAATAATTAAAGTTTGTGCAGAGGTGGGCTTTTGTAAAGTGAAACTGTAGAGTGAGAAGAATACCAAAGAGAGAATCTTGAGGAATACCAGCAATTTAAAGAAGAGCCAGTGGGAGTAGCACCATGGAATATTTCTGCTGTCCCTCAAGCCCGAAGAGGTCGTTGCACAGGAATATCGTAGGGTGACTTTTTGGTGCACAGTCGCAGTGTTGATATTTTGGTGTACACACCATATCAGCTCTTTGTGTTCTTTATCTGATTTATTCGTGGGACAAGCTCAACAAAAAATCAGAGGTATGATTTCATAAGAGACTAACAAAGAGTAAGACTTAGTAAAGCATTTGCAAGTGTAATATAACATTCTTCATATTTGTTGTACTTCTGGATTCCTGAAATAATAATCAAACAGTACTCCATTGTTGCCCTCTCCATACTCCATGTAACTTTCCTTTTTTGTTTTGGTATCAGGAATCGAACTCAGGATGTTGCGCTTGCCAGGCAGGCGCTTATGCTGCTGAGCTATATCCCCAGCCCATTGTAACTTTCGGAAATGATAGTACAAAGAGAAAGCTTAGTAGCAGAACATGAGCTGAGTGGAAGTCAGAGTGGCCTATCCTCTGTGATGGTTATAGAGATTACCCACAGCTGTACATATTTATGGGGTAGAGGGCGTACACTGATCTGAGAACATAACCTAGGTGAGACACTGTGCAAAACCTTTGAGAAAGGGTCTCTTGATTCTTAAAGTTAACAAGAAATTTGTACAATGGAAAATAATCTCTTCATTCTCCCAAAACAGGCAGACACAAGTACTTTGTGACAAGAATAGCTTATGAAGCGGTGTCCAGAACAACTCACAGCTGGGCTCTTCAAAGGTTTTACCCTGTGGGCACCTAGAGCACTTACCTTCCCTTCTGTCTCCTTTCCTTAGCCACCTCACATAGTTCTCATTTTTTCCCTATACATCCCTGAGACATACTATTCTTCCTTCCTATGCCCCTAAAATGAGAAAGCCTTTAGCACTCCACTGTAGCGCTTTATTTGGCTGTCAGTATTTGTCACATTACTAGTTGGGTGAGCTTGGCTGGAGGTGGGGGGCCGTCCTGCCCTTTTGAAGATCAGCCCACACACCATTGTGCTTAGGTACCCACACAGGAGCAGAGGCAAGCTGGCTGGATTCCGAACACAAAGGCATGGTACTGTGGGTGGAGCATGTTATAGTTTTAGAATTTTAAGTGAAAACAAAGCCCATAGGCCTGGTGGGGCCAGTGAAAGACTTTACAACGGATGGAACTTTTGTAACTTTGCATTGTTTTAAGTGCTTATAAAGTACGGATTACTCAGTGCTTTATGTATTACATCTAGGTCAAATCAACATTTTAAAAATATCTGCTGCCTTCCATATTAGTATATTCTGCTTTATATGTGTCCTGAGTAATTGATAGAATAAATGAGCCTTCACAACAGGGGTGATTTCTCCCCCATGGGGGTAAAAATTGGTTGTTGAATGGCTTAAAAGAATCTTTATGCATAAAATACAGATATTGGTACATGACATAAATAGATACATAGTATATCTGTGGTATCAAAATTTGTAAGAGTTATTAATTAAAGGGAAAATATCTGAAGAAACTGAGAGGAGAGCAATGATAAAAAAACTTAAAAAAAAAAAAATGAGACCTGGGGTATAGCTCAGAGGTGTAGAGCACACAGCATGCAGGAGGCACTCGCTTCCAGCACCAGCCCCAGTGCGCCCTCCCGCACCAAAAAAAAGACCCAGAGCCACAGGGCTCTCTTCTTCAGGACCTGTAGTGCCCAAAGTAGATTTCCCTTTGAGGGACTTAGTACACCCGCTTCATTTTTCATCTCTAAACCTGGCCTAAGGGTGGTAAATGGTTTCATTGTCTAAAATACTTCAGGTACGTTAAGTACTTTTAGGGTTGTTATGGGACAGTATGTGTTTCTAATACTTAGCAGGAATACAAATAATACTTTAGACAATATATTAAGCGCCTGGCCAGTGGCACACACCTGTGGTCCCCGCTGTGTCAGAGGCTAAGGTGGAAGCACTGTTAGAGCCCAGGAGTTTGAGGGTAGCCTGGGCAACATAATGAGACCTGTCTCTTGGAGGAAGAGGAAAACCCACTACATTTCTCCTGTGTCAGTGAACATAGACATTGCTTTAACCACGCACCAGCCCGGTTACTTAAGTACAGGACGACCAAAAATTGCATTTTTTCTGTTAATTTTCATAAGGTAGTATAATAGGAAATAGTAGAAATACAGTTTTATCACAAATATTCTGCACAAGAATCAACTGGCTGAAATGACACCTGCCCAAGTGATGTTCTGGGTAAACAGTTAAGTGGTTAAATACAAAAATAAACTGAAAAAAGGAATGGAAAGAAATGAATACTAATTTAAGTAAGCTTTATGAATAGAGTTGCTCAATTAGTAACAGCTAATAAGCATAATATATTTTGCTCATGAAATCACGCTTTTAGAGACTAAAGCTCATTTGGGAAGGGGTTTTTTTCTTCCTAATTTGATAGGAAACTTACTTTCCTGCATGTATCTACTCCCTTTCTCCCAAAGAGATGTAGCATGATTCCTCAGTATGTACTTAGAGTACATGTTTCCCTCATACTGCTGTTCAAGAGGCTCAGCTTTAGTACTTTGCAAGCAGATAACTCAGTGTAGTGTCTGTGTAATGTGATAAACCTGAGATGTGAAAGAAGTCAGGTAAATAAAGTAGTTGGTAAGGAGCAGACAGGATTTATAGTTTTGTTTTTTTGTTTTTGTTTTTGTTTTTTTGAAACAGCCTCACTAGGCTGTTCAGGCTGGCCTTGACCTCAGTATGTAGCCCAGGCTGGCCTCAAGCTTGTAGCGACCCTCCTGCCTCAGCCTCCCCAGTGAGGGCATTACATGCGTATGCCACCATGCCCAATTTATACTAACATTTTAAAAGTCAAATATCTGCATCTGGGCTGGGAATATAGCTCGGTGGAATAAGCACCTGTCTGGCAGGAGCAAGGTCCTGAGTGCAGTCCCTGGTACGAGGGATTGGGGGGTGGGGGGATCTGCACCTGGTTTTTGTAAGATGTCCCTCTCCATTCCCATGCTTGGTAGATGGTCGTAACCTATTTTCTTAGCCTCGTGTTGCCTGGGGAAAACCACTTATCGGAGTCTTTGCTACCTCATACTTTAGTTTCTTTCCTTCCTTTCTTCTTTTAAAGTGGGCACATTAGCAAAATGTTTTTGAAACGAGGCTGCGGAATTTGAAGTGAATTGGAGTTTCACTTTTTATGAACTGTGTTTGTATTTTTTTTCATCTATTAAATAAAAATACTTTCTCCAGCAAGAGTTGTCTTTAAAATATACACATAAAGGTCACATAAGAGGCACACAATATGTTGGGCCTTAGTAAAATTCTCACACGAAACATTGCAATTCTCACAGAACATTGCATATTGGACTGTTACTTTACAAGGAATTTATCTAAGGATCAGAAGCCACGTGGCCAGAGTGAGCGTGGCAGGAGCCAGAGAGCCAGTGGCACTAGGTCCTCTTGTTTTTTTTTTTTTTTTTTTTTTTTCAGTACTGCTCCTAGCTTTTGGGTCAGTCACTGCTTACTGCATAGCTACATGTGGTAATGGTGCTATTTTGTTTGTGTGGATTCTTTTTTTTTCTTTTCTTTTTGTCTTTTGAGACAGGGTCACACTATGCAGTTCAGGCTGGCCTTGAGCTCACTTTGTAGCCCAGGCTGGCCTAGAACTTGCAACGATCCTCCTGCCCCAGCCTCCCAAGTGCAGGGATTACAGGTATGCACCATCATCCCTGGCTGTGTGGGTTCTTAAAGATAGTTCTGTGGAAGTTTTCTAAAATTGAGTAATTACCTTGCCTGTATTTGTGACTTTCGTTATTGGGTTTTATGATAAGAAAAAGGATTGGAGAATCTCCTGATGCCATCTGGAGGGGGGAGTACATTACCAGGAATTGTTCCAAAACACATAAAACTGGTCCCTATTATGCAGAATCGTCTTTCTAAGCAGTAGAGAGAGCGACACTGGGGGGCCAAGAGTGGCTGCAATCTGTTCAGATGTACTTTGGAGATTTAACCTATTAAGCACTTGCTTATTGTGAATAAAGAGAAAACCAGGCATAAACATTCATTATATAATAATTTATGTATTTATATTCTCAGTTTACATTTGAACAATAGTTTGTCATTTAAGACAAAAAGAACTAAAATGTTTTTGTGGCATATGGTTTCTTGAACAGAAATTTTTCTTTGCAAGACAAGTCAAACATTTACTGACTGCCCTTGAAAATACCATAATTAACAGATGAGGCTCCATTCCTCACATAGTCAAATCTATAGAAAAGGAAGGTACTGTCATTAGAATATATTGAGACAAGTATGGTAGTACTAGTATGAAAGTAAAACAAAGTTCATGCAAGTAAAGAAGAGGTCCTTAAATTAGGTATTGAGTTTGCCATTTCAAGCAGCATTAACAGTATATTAAACACCCTAGAAGCTGTGGAATTCCAGGTAGCTTTAGAATTGTCGGACGTGGAGTTCAAAGCAGAAGGAAACAGGAAGGTGAGTCTAGGGCAGTGGTAGCGGACCTTAGAGCTTTCAGTGATAGGAAGAGCCCACTGTGGCATGTGTGCCATAGGTTTCCCACCGCTAGAGGGTTAGGCGAGTGTAGATAGTAGAAAGCTTCATGTTCAGTGCCAGTCTTTGTGCCAATCTGATACACTGTTCATTTCCACCAGAAAATTGTGTTGTTTGCTATTAGTGGTGAGGTCTCTGGACTGGGTCTTCTCCATGCTGTAATTTAAGTTAGTTATTAAATTCACTGCCCACACAGGTTAAGTACAGAGGAAAAAATAGCTTTTGTAAGTATTTAAAAGTAGGCCAATTCGTGTTTAAATGAATTGATGCCAAATTGTATTTTACCTAAATTGGGGGTGGTGGTCTTTTAACTTTAAAAAAAGAAAATGGAGATAAAACCTATGCCTTAATCCCAGCACTTGGGAGGTTGAGTCAAGAGGACCGTTGCAAGTTCAAGACCAGCCTGGGCTACAAAGTGAGCTCAAGGCCAGCCTGAACTGCACAGAGAGACCCTGTCTCAAAAAGACAAAAAAAAACTAAACAAACAGAAATACCCTATGCCTTGCACATACTAAGTGTCAGCTCTACTTCAGAGCCATAGCTGGTTTTTGTTTTGTTGTGGTTTTTTTAAGACAGAGTCTCACTTTGTAGCCCAGCCTGGCCTCAGTCTCAACTGCAACCCTCTTCCCTCAGTCTCCCAAGTGCTAGGGTTATCAGTGTATACCACCATGCCTGGCTCTATTTTTACTCTGTTTTTACCAATTCTAAGATCTAATGCATGTTGCTGTGTATCTCATACATTATGAGTGCTTTTTTAAGCTCACTTCCAAGTGGATGGCAGCCTCTTTCCAATTTATGTACATCTGCTTATTCCCCATTCCCTTCCAATGTTTGTTGAGTGTTATAGTTAGGGCCTTCTTTTAAAAGGGAGAGATGCAAAGGTAGTAAACAGGGTCTGTAAGTGTAAGGGGATGCCACAGTATGTGAGAACTTATTGACAGTGAAGTGTCCACATATCCCAAGTAGCACCGTATATTTGAGAAATGGGATGTAGAACTGAATGACAAAAAAATCTGTTTTTCTTTTTAAGTAAATTTTATTCTTCAGAGCAGATTTAGATTTATAAGTCTTAAGTGAGAGTTACTGTGTACCCCACATTGTTTCTTCTGCTATTAATATAGTGTGGTATACTTACTATAATAAGTGAACCAGTATTACCTAACATACATACTGTGTTCACATTCCTGTAGTCCCATCCCGTCTACCTCCCATCTTCTTTCTGTTCTAGGACCCCATGTAGAATGTCACATTTAGTCATCATGTCTCTTTAGACTCCTCTTGGCTCTGACAGTTATGGCTTGCACATTTATACTGCTAATTCTGGTTACTGAATTCAGAACATTGTGAAGGGGGAAAGTGAAAGCAGAAAAACTGGCTAAGAAGCCAGTGCCAGAGTGTAGACATGGATGGCTTGGGCTGGAGCAGAACAGCAGTAGAGCCGGAAAGAAGTGTTCTTTCTGGTTGGGAACATTAGTGCTGTTAAGACTGGCTGGGAGAACTGAAGGCATGAGTATAGAGCAGTGATGGCGAACCTTTCAGTGATAGCAGCCCGCTGAGACCCATGTGCTTGCTCTAGGTTTGCCATAAGAAAGAAGTCACAAAAAAATAGCCCCAGGGATACTTTAATGTTTAAATATAGGTAAGGTGAGAAGAGACTTACGTGCCGCCTATAGGCCAAGTCAGGTGAAGACAAGGGAAAACGCCTTTAGCTTCAGCAGCAAGAACAGGCTGGTATGGTGGCATACACCAGTAGTCCCAGATCTCAGGAGGCCGAAGCAGGAGGATTGCTGTGAGTTCAATTGCTATGGGCTACATGCAGTAGTGCGTTCAAACCCAACCTGAATAATATAGCAAGACCTTGTCTCACATACAAAAAGTTTAATTTAAAAGAAAACCTTTATTGCATGAAAGGCATATTACAAAGGCCATCAGTAATCATGTCTTTATTAATCACAATATGGCTGATCATTGACATTTTAGAAACTGATTTGAGAAACCATTAACAGTGGTGCCTTGATGTATGAACTTACGATTTTGGGTAAGATGGCACATAGCTGTTTGTGTGGGAAAGGTGGCCATGGTTGTGTTTGTCCCCATTGTGGAGTTTGTAAATGGAAGCAAAATTTTGTCAAACACTTCTGAGAACCAAATTGTTTGCAAACAGAAGCATTTGTGAACCAAGGTATTACTGCATTACATAAGGCAAGAGAGCAAACATTTTGTGCGTGGTCACCCTTCTATCCCTGGGCAGCATGGATGTTCTTTTAGTACTGTGGCCCACCAAGTAACACTGCCTGGTACACGAGTTTCCCCTGTAACTGCCACGTGAGATCAGGAGGTTGTTCTTGTAGTCTGGAATTGAGGGTGACACACCAATCATTTGCGTTAGCACATCCTGTTATTTAGCCCTTTTAGTCCCGCTCTTCTTTGCAGGTCGTGACGTTTTCTGTGGGATGAAAGTGCTGATTTTCCACAAGAAGCAGTGTGTAGGTGCTTAGAGATAAAGGTATAGGCGGAGCAAGGCTAGGCTTGTCTTCTTTTGATGGGACGTGCCAAATGCAGCCCCTGCCCCCAGGGCTCTTGGGATCTGTTTCTTTTGAGCCTGGAGCCCTGCAGCTGCCTGAAAGAAGCCCAGAGCACAGTAATTACTAGCAAGGCCTCCACTCCAGTAGCAAAAGGAGGGAAGGTAATTTAGCCTGTCTGTTAACAACAGATATATTTGTCTGCAATCCATTGGAGGTGCTCAGAAAAGAATTGTTGCTTCCCAAACTGTAATGCACATTTTCATCATGAAAAGGTCCATGTTTGGGGTTTTATGAACCCCTGATGTCACTTTTGGAAGTAGAGAAAGTATGCAGTAAGAAATAAGTGTAAGTCAGGGTTTGCTAGTCTACATGGCATATTTTCACAGATTCTAAAGGCGTTCTGCACATTGTATCCATTTGCATTGGCTATGAAAAAGCAGCACTAGATCTGTGTAGCTGTTTTAATTGTATAGCTGCTAAAACATCATCTTTGTTCTCAAAGAATGGAATCATTCTTCACAACCATTCTCTGTTTGCTTATGCATTCTTCATTCTCTGTTTGCTTATAGTGAATAATCATACTTTGTCTTTTTAATTATGTCACCTTGAGAAGCCTGTGAAGTGGATGAAATTTGATTTCTCACCCAGTACTGTATGAGGTCTCTTGTTCTTGCAGAAATATAGAGAGGGATCTTTTGGGTTTTTTGGTTGCTTGGTTGTTTTGAAACAGGGTCTTGCTATATAATCCAACTGGCCTTGAACTTACTATATAGCCCAGGCTGGCGTCAAGCTTCTAGCAACCCTCTGCCTCAGGCTTCTGAGTGCTGGGATTCTGAGGCATGTATCACCAGCTCAGAGGGATGTCTTTGGCAAGAAAAGGGTAAATGTAGATTCTTAAAATGATGTGTCAGTTTTTAAATGTTCAATTTTGGGACTTTGCAAAACAGCTAGAAACATGCTGGGCATGTTGGTCCATGCCTATAATCCCAGCACTCACGAGGCTGAGGCAGGATAGCAGTGAGTTTGAGGCCAGCCTGGACTACATAGTTCAAAGCCAGTCTGAAGCACATAGAAAGATTGCATCTCAAAAAAACAAGACCAGCCAGTGTTAACCTTGCTAACACTAAATTTCTGTTTCTTGCCTGACTGGCTATAGCAGTACCCTGTTACCCACCCGCTGCCCCTCAATGCCCTTCAGCTCTTATCACACACACACACACACACACACACATACACACACACACACACACACATTCACTCACTTCTTACATACATCCTGTAAGTCCTCATCTTCATTCTGCCCTTCACACCCTGTGTGGTCTGGCCCAGTTGTCTCTGAGCCCACTGACCTCCTTACCACTTACCTCACTTGGATCCTGCATTTTATTTCCTAGACTGTGCTAAACCACTTCCCACCCAAGAACTTTTATTTAGGCTCTTCTGCTTGTAATATTTCTCTTTATTTTCACTCTCCATTTCATTCTCCACTGCTGCCCCAAGCCCACCCTGGCTAAATCCCCATTTATATGTTACCGCCAGGGACTGTTTACGTGTTTCCCATCTTTGTGTGTGTTCAGGTCCCCTAACGACACATTGTGCAGAGCGTCTTAAAACTTTATAATCACAGAGCTCTCCCACTTACCTCACCTTTCAGCAACTTGAGAGCGAGGTTCCTCTTCAGTGTTGTGTTGTAGGACACAGCGCCACCGCCAACTCACGCGCTCCCTGCACCCTTGTGAGCGAGGAATGCCATTGCTGGGTTCATAGAAATGGAAACTCAGGTCTTTAATACATATAGCCAAACTGCTTTTCAGAAAACCATATTGTTCCAAGAGTAGTTATGCATACCTATAATCCCAGCTGCTTGGGAGGGTGAGGCAAAAGGATTACAAATTTAAGGCCAGCCTGAGCTGACTAACAAGAGCCATTCCCAAAGTAAAATTTAAGAAGGCAGAAAATACAGCTTAGTAGTAGAGTATCCCTGCGTTCACTTTCTAGTAGTGCAGCCAGTAGAACTGCGAGGTGACAGGCCTGTAATCGCAGCAGTTGGGAAGAGGAGGACGAAGGAGAGCAAGTTGGAGTGCCACCTGCCCAACTCAGGAAGAGCTGTCTCAAAATAAGAAAATTGCACATGGATGAGGATCTGTAGTTCATGGTAAAGGCCCTCGGTTCATTCCCCAATACCAAAATTTTTCTATCAAATGCCTGAGTGATAGAAACAGAGGTCTGGAATGAGCTCTGGATTTAGTTATTCCTGGCCAGCTCTCTTGAAATCGTGTCCTTGAGGGTTGCAGGGCTGTAGCTCTTCGGCCTTCCTGGTGGGGGTAGAGTGGCAGGAAGGATGTGTTGGGCTGCTTGTGGGCAGCAGTATTTCTTGGAGAGAATGACATTGCTAACCACTGCCCCGTAAGAGATGACTGCTTGATTGAGTGACAACCAGCCATCCAGAAGGGATGTAATTGCCATTTGTCCTTTAAACAAGGGCAGCCGCATCACAGGAAGGTGGAGTGTAGCCCTGCAGAGGACAGCAAGCAAAGTGTGATTAAACAATGGTTCCTTTTATTTAAACTCAATTAAGAGATGGAAGGAGAGATTGCTTACTCTACTCTTTGACATAACCCCAAGTCACTCTACCTTTAGGTCTTTGCTGTTTTTCTAGACTATCTGAAATTACTCCCTTCCTAGTACCTAGTACCTCAGATAGGAGCTGAGCTTTCCACATCAACCATGCAGCTAATTTGGAAATAGTTTACTGTGAATTTCATGTTCAGCTCTTTTGTTAATGAACAAGATGAGAAGAACAATAGTTAAATATCATTAAAGTGTTAGCTGTTGTTTGAAATTATTTTGTTTATTTCCAGTTAGGAAGTTCTGATACCGTTAGTAAAGTTTTTACTTTAAATTTAAGAACTCTTAACCCTTTTTTTAAAGACAGGGTCTCACTGTGACTCCCAGGCTGGCCTCAAACTCATGAGAATCCTCCTTCCTCTGCCTCTGGAGTGTTGGGATTATAGGCATGCACCAACATGCATGTACTACCTTCTAATTAGTGATAGTTAAATTTGGCCAAAAGAGCAGTCCAGCCCTCTGCTTGATATCAAGTTGGGGAGTCTGCCGTATTCCTTTCCCTCAGTTCTGCACAGACCAAGCAGAACTAAAGACGTAAAAGGAGTATACTCGAGTTCACACTTTGTGTGGTAAATTTTCCTAATAATCCCTAAAGTGGGATTAGGTGGCCTTCTTTGGTATTTGGCAAATCCAGATTTTTTTTTTTTTTTTTTTTTTTTTTTTTTTTTGGCACGGGAATCAAACTCAGGACCTTGCTCTTGCCAGGTAGGCGCTTGTGCCATTAAGCTATATCCCCGGCCCCTTCTTTGGTATTTGGAACCAAGATATTTTCTATTGAATTAATACTTGCAGTGACACTCGAACCGCCCTGGCCCAGCATCAAGCTCACTTGTGCTGCAGTTACAGCTTGCCAGGCTCCAGGTCCTGGGGAGGGCCGCCCTAGTGTCCTTCTTTCTCCTGGCTCAGGCCTTACTCTGGTTGCACAGTGCTTGTCCAGCACAAAGCATCATGACTGTTGGGTTTTCAAATGTACAGGCTTTCTCGAAACCCTTTGGAAACTCCCTAATCTGTATGTTTTGTTGGGGGTTTATGGGGTTGTTTTTGTGTGGTACCAGGAATCGAACTCGGGACCTTGCACTTGCCAGCCAAGCATTGTGCTGCTGAGCTGTATCCCCCTCCCTCCCTAATCTTATGTGTGTGTGTCTTTGTCTTTGTCTTTCTTCTCTTACTCGGACTCCTGCAATTGAAATTCTGACATTCTGAGAGCAGTCAACTCCAAAGAGAAAGGTCTTCCACAAGTCAGAAAACACAAAGGCATTTATTCTGAATAGAAATGCTGTCTCTGTTAGGTAAGAAGAGTTTATTTTGGGGTATTGCCTGTGCATTTAGGTGTCACTGCCTCCAGATTTGTCTAGGCAGAATAGTAATGTCACACAGGTGTGCAATATCTTCCTGTTTTGTTCAAATTCTATAAGTAGCTTTTTTGTTTTTTTATGAGCAGCCTTTCTTAATGATGAGTAAACCCAGAAGGGTTGAGGAAGGCATCTAGTTCGAGTTTTAAGTACTGTCTTAGAAAAAGACTTGTCCTGTAATTTGGTCAGTCTTAATTGTTTATCTTCTAACAAACAAGCATCATACAGGAAGTTACACTTTGAAAAAATTGCGTGAGTCGTTCTGGACCCCTGCTGCAGCCCTTCGCACCTACTTTTCTCTCTGTAGCAGCCTTGCTGCCGTTTAGTAAGGAGGAATCACAAAGTCCAAGGTCTTCCACACTATCTTTTATTAAAACGTTGCTGGAAGAGGTAGTTAGGAAATAAGCACTTTGCAGAAAGTCTGTTGCAAGTCAAACATGCAGCTCAAAGCAGGCAACTTCACATTTCCAGGAAGTGCCCAGACCCCAAGTGGGATTAGCAGGATATATGCAGATACAAAGCCACATTTCCTCTTTCTAGTTCAGCTAAAAGCATTGCTTTCCTTTTTCCGTGTCATATTGAGATTTCCCTCCCTCCCTATGCTCTACCCACGCTTACACAATACTTTTTTGTGTTAGAATTGTAGCTGACACTCCGTAGAAGCTTCTGACATTTTGACAAACTGTTTTGAGCCAAGTAGAGAAACAATTAACTGATCCAAAGTATACTTGATTTATCTATGCATTTGTAACCCCTGCCCCCCATGCCTTCTATGACTAGAGGCAGCCAGTACTTTTTCTATCTTGTAAAAGTGCACACTGCAGTCTCGTGGGAAAGATTTAATGTACCCCTCTTTGAGGTGCGCCATGTGGTGGTCTTTTGGTAGTGGTATTGAGTTACTGGAGACCGATTGTATAATTCTGGTACTTGCTTGATTTTGCCTCTCCTTCCTTGGGAGACAAACTCATGAGAGTCTTCTTTCTTTATCTACTTGAGATTCTTTCTTACCAAGAAATGCAGAGCATGTGGTGGTCTTACCCTTGTTCTTGGACCCCAGTTTCACTGTGATGCTGTGTACACCTGTCAGAACATCTCTCATATACAGGTTACTCCCTCAGAATATACACATGCCATTCTGAGAACTGTGGGGAACACAGATGACAATCAGGTGTGGAACTAGCTTTGGGGAGCGTGGGGTTTAGTTTGGGAAGAACCAGGGCATTCCAGCATGCTGTATAAAGTAGTGGTGGATGGGCTCTGTTAAGGGCTTATATTGTTATCAACAGTGCTCTTCCATGAAATACTATAAAAGTTTAAAAGAAAAGGGAGGCCAAGGTCATTATGAGTTCTGAATTGAATCTCCAAAGGTCTTCATCAGGTAAGGAAGAGGACAGCCCCATCAAAAGACAACAATAAAAAAGTATCAGCTGACCGTGATGGTGTACACCTATAATCCCAGCACTGAGGAAGCAAAGGCGGAAAGATTGCCTCAAGTTCAAGGCCAGCCTAGCCTACCTAGCGAGACCGCCTCCACTTTCCCCACCCCCACCCCCAGAAAAATAGCGGATTCAGAGGTCGGAGCATTGACAAGCTTAACTCAACTCAAAAGTTCATTTGGAGTAGTGGGTGGTAAGGGCAGAAAATTAGGTGATGGCCAAATTATAAAAAATGAGATACCAAACTAAAAATAATTTAGATTTATAGAAGGTAGCCTTAGCTTGTTGATGAACTTTTTTTTTAGACAGGGTCTTCCTATGCAGTTCAGGCTGGCCTTAAACTCACTTGAATTTATGGCAGGCCTCCTGCTCCAGCCTCCCAAATGCTGGAATTATGGATATGTGCCACCATGCCTGGCTGATTAAGACTTTTAACAGAAAAAAAAGTCTGATGGAGGTCAAATCCTGATGCCTAGATGCCTTGGTGGGCCTTGATGTCCTGATGTACTAGTGAATTTCTTGCAGATTGGTTGCCCATGAGAGTGGCTGCCTAGAAAAGTAACAGTTGAAAAAGAAGGCACTCAGTGCCTTCTCGCACGGAGCAGGAGACCCCATGCTCTGGGAGTGGTGGGCCTGGCTGCACCAGCCGGCCTCCTCAGTGGAGCTGTGACGGCGAAATGGTGTTGGCAGCAGTCATTGTATGGCCCTGGACGTGGGATCAGGAGACCTGGTTTCTAATCCTTGCTCTATCACAAACAAGCTGGATGTGATCTTTAAGCTTAAGTGAAAATGGTATATGTTGGAAGACATGAAACAAGGTCAAATTCTAAAACTCAAGTGCCTAAGAAAAAATCTTGAGTTATTTGGAGGAGGACTAAAAGAAAGTATCTCACAATTATTTGATAGTGAAGAAGAGCTTGACAGAGATGAAGAGCTTCATAGAAATGAAGAGCTTCATAGTGATGAGAATGTTGACAGAAAGAGCTTGATTGTAGCAAGGGGCTTGATGGTAATAAAACACCAGAAAATGAAACAGAAATTAAATTAACCAGAGTTGAAAGTGGAGGAAACAACAATAAGCAGTTTATTAACACTGATGGCAGTTCCACACATGAAGAAGAAATAAAGAATCATAGGACTATTGACTGAAAAGGGTCTGAGTCAAGAGGATGATGGTATCAGCAAACACACTGGACAAATCGTAGAGGAAGGCCTAGAAGAGGAACACGTCAAACAAGGGAAAAGAGAAAGGGTAACTTCTGTGATGGATGACAGTGACATCTTAGAAAAGCAGTTGGAGATGAGTGTTCTTCAGTGGAAATGGAGCAGAGTGATCCTGAGAAATCATGAGCTGCTTGAAACTGAGAACAGCTCCAGAAGCGGAAGGGACTCTCCAGAGGTCTCGCCAGAGAAGCAGCAATGGCAGAGGTTCTGAGGCCTCTGAGGAGGAACCCTGTCCAACTGGTGATGACGAAGAGGAGGAAGAGGAGGAGGAGGAGTGTAAACGTGACGAAGACGGAGATGATGCTACTGTTGCTGACTCTGTATGACGAGGTGAATGTGAAGAAGAGAATGAAAGTCAGCAAGGAGAAAAACTGACCACCTCGCTACTGAAGTCAGTGAAACAGAGTTCTCTTTATTCTTCTGGTGACTGCTGTACTCACTGTGAAAGAGTGGTAGTGGTCAGAGGATGGATTTGACCAACAGATACCATCCCCTTTGAGTTCCTAGAGTTTGATAAATAGGTTCGGTTGTAAAAGAAAATGGCATGAGCATACCCATGTTTTTAGCAGCACGGTCCATAATAGCTAAATCTTGGAAGTGGCCTCTATATCCACCAGCAGATGAATGAGTAACGAAAAGGCGCGTGTACAGTGGAGCACCACCCCGCCACACGGAAGGGAAAACTGGAGTCACTTGTAGGGAAATGGATGCACCTTGAAATCACAGTGTTAAGTGAAAGAAAGCAGATGCACAAACTTAGATATTTCACGATGTCTATGAAAACCACAAAGTATGAATAAAAAGCAAAGTAAGAGACAGATAACAGAAACAAGGGAGAGCAACCTTTTCACCAGTGGGAAGGGAATCACAAAATGGAGGGAGGGGAAGAGGGTGAAAAACGAATTAAAAAACATCATGTACACAGACGAACTACCCGCAGTGTCTCATCATCATGTGTGCCAAACATGCACCAGTTAAAGATAAGGGCCAGGCGTGGTGGTGCACTCCTATAATCCCAGCACTCAGGGAGGCTGAGGCTGCAGGATCATTGCAAATTCGAGACCAGCCTCGGCTACAAAGTGAGCTCAAAGCCAGCCTGAACTGCAAAGCAAGACCCTGTCTCAAAAAGGTGACCAAAAACAAAAGGGGGGACTCCTGGATCCCCAGAGAAGTGAGGCCTCTGGAAATATCCATATAAATATTAAAATAGCATTTTGTGGCATGGATAATATGCTTTTTTTAAGGAAAGTGATGACATACAATAAAATAGCCTCTTGATAGCATTACATAAATACATTTTCAAAGTGAATAGGTTTTCTTTTAATCATTTAATAAAACAACACAGCTTGGTATTTATATACAATTTTATAAATTTACCCAAGTCAGAGGAGCGATTTTTTTTTTTTTTTTTTAAGAGTAGGAAAATTTATTGGGAATGGGGCTGGGGAATAAGAATAGCTTCTGAGAGATAGAATGGGTCCCAAATGGGTTGCCTATCAGGGATGTTTTTATACTTAATGAATGCATTTCGTTTCTTCTCACAGTGCTGGTCTTGAATGCCAAACACACATCACCTGGCCTGCCTGGGTACTGATTTTCTGTGTTTGCAATGAGTTATGGCCTCTACTGTAGCCATGGTGGAGATGGGCCCACAGGCAGGCTTGACAACTGTTGCTCTCAGGGTGCCTGCTAAGCACTTGGAGGCCACTGTGGGATCAGGAACCTTCATTATCAAACCACCTTTAAGTTGGTTGTCTCATCATGAAAGTGCGTAATGGCTTATCTGCCTTGTGGGTGTTTTTCATGGTTTGGCACACAGGATATCGAGCAGCCTAGCCAAGATGTGTCTCATGCTGAACAAAAACTGTAACAGATGGCGGTGGTGGTTGTAAGGCTCTTCTTTACAGTGTCAGTAATGAATCAGTGTGGCTCTAGACTGAGTCAGTACCCGTGCTCAAGACGGGGTGACAGCACTCATAGTTTCTAATAAAATATGTAACAGGCAGTTGAAGAGAATATATTTTAAGTGGCTTGCCCAGGTCTGTTATCCGAGAGAGGGAGAGGGAGAGGGAGAGGGAGAGGGAG
>PVLD010011861.1:0-63241 GCA_004027595.1 Dinomys branickii
TTTTTTTTTTCTGTTGTGGAGAGGATTAACTGTCTGACTAAATTTTCATGTCTGTATATGGGTCCATACATCTACAATTCGAAGATATCAATGGATAAAGCAACAACCACTGTGGAGACCATATCACCTTGTCTATAGATTAGTTGTGATTGTACTATTTTCTATGATAATTGGTGTCTGTTTGTCAATATGTTTTTGTACTTTTAAGTTTCTAAAATAAAAAATAAAAAATAAAAAATAAATATTTTCTCAAATATACTGATCCTGATGTACGGATGACACATCAGCTTGGTTCTCCATTTGTGTCAGGTGTCCAGCCCTGGTTTGTGGGTGCCTTCTTTCACTCCAACCCTTTATCTTCTGACCTCAGTCACTCAAATCTGTATATTCTTCTGTTGTTTGGTGCCTTGACTTATTAGACCCACCCCAATACCTGATCAACCTCCATCCAATGTCAGGTTTTCAAAAGTACACTCCAAAGGCCCACTGTACAAATCCACACAAAACACCGTCATTTCTTTTCCCTGACAAAAATCTTTCAGTGTTACAGAATTGAGAAACAAATTCCAAATTCTTTTCTGTACATGCATAGACCAACCTTCAAGCTTCATCTCTTAGTACCTCAACACTCACCTGAAATCATCAACTTACACCTAAAAACTCGAACTCTAGTCTTGTCAGAGTGCATGCAGTTCTTCAGTATCTGACTGGACGATTTCTGTAATCTCAACAGCCAGATTAAGGGCTCTCGTATTTATCCTAATAACATCCAGGGCTTATACTGTCTCTGCAACATCATTGCTAAATGTCAGTATATTATTTCTTTCCCACCAAACTATTGTATGAATCTAGCATCTAATATTTTCCCTTACTCATGTAGGTTACACATTGAGCAGATAGTTTTTAAAATAAAATAACCTGTCAAAGCTTTCTATTGATCCCTGAAATTAAGGTCGGTGTTTTTATTTTCTCAAAGAGAAAATGCATCCAAAACACACATACTATGATCCATAATTTAAATTTATTCTAAATATAAATTTGAAATCAATAAAAGTAGCAATAGAAATTAAACTGGGAAGAAATCCTCCTCTATTTTTGCTCCAGTCTATGGAAGACATAACATCTGCATAAAGTCAAGGGTAATTCAATTCTCACTACCAGATTTTTAGTTGTTTTGTGTCAGGCTGTCAGGTATGCAATACTTTTGTATGAATTAAACATAAACACAATGTAAAGAGTTCCAAAAACTAAAGAGGAACAATATATCCCACAAATTGCTTAACTACTTAATATAAGAGTAGTGCATCCACACTCAGAAACACGAATGCGAAGGACTTTCTTTTCTTGGGCATTGAGGAAACTTGTTCCCTTAATAAAGTGATTGTATTCTCCCTCTTCTGCCCTGCAGGTTCACCAACAACGTTCTCTTCCTTCCACTGGAATATGCCTTTTCCTCCTCATGTGAGGCAGTTGTTATTTATGCAGTGAAAGGCTTGGTAAAAGCACTATCAGTTCAGTTCATGGGTGTGGAGGAGGAAAAAGAGAAAGAGGCCATTGATTTGGTCAGGGTTTTAGAAAACAATCCTTTGGAAGTCTGGTTTTTTGTTAAACGAACCTCTTAGAATAATTACTACTGTGTGCTGTATTCACCTTCCATCCTCCCTTTCTGTCTCCTCACCCATCTTGCTCCTCTAAACTGTGAATTTCAGATTCTACGTCTTTATTCTAGAGTCCTGCAAAAGACAAGGAATAAACTTTTTTCTTTCTTTTGGAACAAGATCAGTAAAATCAGCAATGACCTTTACAATATCTCAATCTACCAACCAACGACCATGAGTCTAGTCCCTCCGGACACTGTTCTCGCAAAATGCTGAATGAGAACACATCTCTATCCTAGGCCTCGGCCAGCCTAGCCATGTGGTTCAGGCTGGCCTTGAGCTCACTTTGTAGCCCAGGCTGGTCTCGAACTCACAATGATCCTCCTGCCTTAACCTCCCAAGTGCTAAGATTTCAGGCGTGTACCACCAAGCCTGGCATTATATCTATTATTTAATAAATTATTTTTCTATTTTTTATTTCCATTTTAAGAGAATGTAAATTATAAACCGCATTAAAAGTTTTATTATAATTTTTATACCCTCTAATACTAGGTTTCAGAAATAAAATAATATTGAAGATTTTGCAAATTACTTTGATACATATTTTTTTCTTGGATTTTAAAAGAAGACTAGTTTAATGAACAAAGATTTACTTTTATATTTTAAAAGGCATTATTTTAAAATTAATTTGGGAAAATTTATACATTAAAACTATGGTATCTGTTTCCTCTACTTTCTAAAATTAATTTTTTAAAAGAGTGCTTTCGTAATTTTCGGTAAAATCTTAGTAGGCAAGAAAAAAATCTAACATGACAGGGTTGTAAAAGCCTGCATTTGACTATGGAACACAGTAAGTCAGCAGTGTTGGAAGTTTAGTTAAGTCTAAGTATAAAGACGAATTTAAGAGGCACCGTGAATTCTGCACCTCTGAATTGTTTATTGTAAGGACTTGATGACTTATTTACATTATTATCTCCGTCTGTTAAGGGTAGTCCAGGCCTTCCAAACACTAATCCTCACTCCGAGTGAAGATACATTTCTTTCTTAGGCCTTTGCCAGAGTAGCTGGTCTAACAACGAAGCCATTCGCACAGAGCTCTGGAATTCGCCACCCACCACCGTGAGTGTGCCACCGTAATGCTGAGCGGTCGTGTCAGTTTTCCCCTCTAGGTTCACTGTTCTGTATTTGCAGAGATTATTTCACATTTATTGCTGTTTTATTCAGCTCTAATTCCCCATTTGCATGGACAACTCCATTCCTCCACACGGTCTGTCTTGTAGTTCAGGTGCAGGGAAAAACAAAAGCTCTCAAATAGGAATACACGGCTTTTTCCTACAGGTCAGCTTCCATGCTCGCTTGTGTCTATATCCGTCCTATTACTTCTCTTTCTCAAAATAAATAAGACATTCGGTTTGCTAAAGCTAAGCCTCTCAGTTTTATTCTGGATTCCATCTCTCACCTCTCAAAACCTCTGTTTCACATGTCGTGTGTTCTTTTCAAATTGTCTTTCTGTCAGATTCCTTCAGAATTTGGATATGGTGGACCCGCTGTATCACAAATGAACTTTGTATGAACTTGACTGAGTGTATGGAGTTCCACATTCCCCTCACCCAGGGAAATTCACTTGCGAATGGCATAGCTCCCTGCTCGTGTCACACTATGTTCCCCAGCTTGCACATGCTTCTTTCTCTTTCGCAGTCAGCCCGTCACTGAACCTGATGGTAACGTAAACTTTGCATTTAGTTTGCTATAGACAGTGAGCCTCTTTCTTGATTTCAGTTCTTAAGGCACTTGAACAAAGTGCAGTACTCCAAAGTGGGACCTTTTCAATACCGCCATTACAAATGTTTAATCTTTGGCAAGTAACCCCATGTTTCTCAGTTTAGTCACCTCTTACAGAAGAGGGGTGTGAGAACTGCATACCCCAATGGTTACTCATAAACGTGGTAGGTGAATTACTGTCGCTCTCCTGGAGCCAGACTTAATTTTCTTTTGGTCTCCTTTGCCACATTTCCTCTCCTCTTCTAACAGTGTCCTCTCTGAGTTTTTTCTGGGCTGTTCCTAATCACCTTAAATCAGTGGGGTTTTTGTTTTAGCCTTATCTGCACATTACAACCATCTACAATATTTTTTAAAGCACAAATCTCTGGTTGTTTTCCCAGGCCAGTGTCCATCTGGTACCTGAGACAAATTATAGTCTATAATACCCAGGTATTAGAATTTCTGTCCTCCTTTTCCTCCTTTTCTTTTTTAAACTTTGTAGTTATTCTAATCTTGTAAACCAAATATTAGAAAACTATGGCCCCAAAGCCTATGATGTAGTTTTTTTTAAATGAAATTTTGTTGAAAGCTACCATACACATTTGCTTACTCTGGTCTCTGTCAGTTTTCACATTAAAATGGTAGGATTTGGTATTTGCCATGGAGAAGGTATGGCCCACAAAATTCAAAATATTTGCTACATATTCTTACTACCATAGTCAACAATTTGTTAATATTGAAGATCGTTCCAAGCTTATTATGTACCTTCCAGAGTCATCTTCATCCTCCTCTCATGGTCATAGGATCATTAATTTAAAAAGCTTCAGTCCACTTGATCTATGGCTAGAGGAAAATAGTTCCCTTTTGCCAAATTATCAAGTATTTCTAGGGTCTGTACTCTTCCATCAGCTAAATTTCCATGTCCCCCTCCATCTAATCACTATAGATAAGTGGCCAGGCAATGAAACGTGCAGCAACTTCAAGTCATTTTTGAACTATGCTTCACAAGGCTTAATGTTTTCCACTAGTGAGTACTCAGATTCACTGCCCTACCTGTAAGAAGTTTGGTAACCCTGACAGAATAGCTACAAGAAGTGATCAGAGAGGAAAATACTTAAGGAACTTAGAGAAGGGAAGCTCTCAGATGACAGAGAGACAGAGAGAGAGTTCATGATAAAACTATGCCACTATTGCTAAAAATATGTCATAAAGTGATGCATATATGACCCAGTGACCTTGTCGTCTAGTTTGCTCTGGATAACTGCAATTCTAGCTCACAACATAGAGTAGAACTTCAGGCATCACGCAAAATCATAAGAAATAATAAATGTCTAATTGCTTTAAATCACTAAATTTTGAGGCAGCTGTGATATCCCGTGAGATAGCACAAATAGTTAAGTTTATGCCAAGTTAATTAAGGTAAATCAGCACGCATTTCTGAAGTTGAAGGCAACTTAATTCCTTCCAAAATATTCAGAGGTCTTAGAAGTAATAATAAAAGGTATACTGTGTAGAAAGGAAACAGTGTTCACTGAACTCATGAATCATAACACGAAATCTGGGAGGCACAGTTACAATTTTTAGCTCTTCGTTCAGTAGTGAGACTTGATCTCATTTACATGATTTGCTTAAACATCAGTCTCCTCGAAGCGGCAATTGCTATACAATGTACACTTCATCAATATTGTGGGCTTTTTGGTTGCTTTTATTAATTAGAAATACATGTGATGATCTATAGCATGTATTTATTTTAGTGTCTTACATATAGGAAATGGCCAATGAATGTAACATCTACAATAATAAATCGCCTTCCTACTCTGCTAGACACCTTGAAAGGCTGGGCTCTTGCCAACGTTGGCTGCATTGCAGGATGCTCTCCCTATTAAAATATTTGCAAATTGCCGTCCGTTATGGATGACTGTATAATAGCAAAAGCTCAGTACGTTTGGAGTTCTGCTGCTCTCTGTTCTAAGCCAGGGCACACTTTTATAGTTTGCATTGCCGCTGATGCTGTTGCTGCTACCTACAAGAGAGATTCAGATCATTGTGTTGTTTTAAATCACAGATGGGGGACAATTCTCTCTATAAATTATGTCTGTGTTGATGGAAGTAAGAAATTAATTCATATGTAGCATTGGGCATGAGGACCAAGAAAGGTTCCAAAAAAGCAAAATTTTGAAAATCTTGCAGAGGAGACTTGAATGTTTATACAAAATATTGCTAAAAATAGAAAAGAGAGATAGTTTTGAAAATGCGTGCTAGTGCTAAAGGAGATAATACACCTCAGTCTTTATCTGCTCAGAGCAGAACGTACCAGAAAATGTTTAGTCTAATCGATCAGTAGGTAAAACAAAAGTAACACATTGAGAACTCATACAGCTTTCTGTAATTTAGCGGTCTTAAACTATTTGAGAATGCAATGGCATAAGGACGATGATTTTTATTGTTCGCTCTAAAAATAATAAATCATTTCTAATTATTGCTCTAAATTGGATGCTGAAGTGTATATTTTGCTTTACAAGAATGCTGCCCCACACTATGGACAGAAAGCTAGAGAACTACAGGTACACGCCTGGACTCACAATTAACAGAGACCCCCTTGACACCAAAAGAGACTCAAAGCATTACAGGGGTGAGGGAAAATTGCACGTGAGGGTTTGCTGCGCGGTCGCCGTCTGTACTATCACTCAGTAACACACAAAATGGAGAGAAATGAAAGAAAATACAAAATAATAGCAGTTGCCATTGTTTTGAGAATCCGCCATGTTCAGAAAGATGGCCTTCCCAGGACTGGTCATATTTCTGCTTCTCAAAGATCAATTTGAGTAAAAAGCTCATTGTTGACTTCCCTTATGTACAGTATAGCATAAAACTTCAATCATTACCATCAGGAGCGAGAAGAGTACAACATATAGGCCAATTGTGTCATATTTATTAGCTCTTCATACATTCAATAAGATACCCAGAGTCCCATCTGTAAAGCATCTCTTTATTTTCACCATGTACAAATTATCTTGGCTATGGACCAATTCATTTTCTTCTATCTCTGGCCCCTCACACTGCTGCATTTTCCAGGAAACCCTTTTCCTTTTTCATCATCCATCCCCTTGTGACTTGAAATGAAGTCATGCTGCTAAGTCATTGTGACCAGGCAAATGAGACTTAAATGATTTCCTCATCCACAAAGTAAAACAGCTACAAGTAAACACGTGCACATACCAAGCTAATATTACACATTATAAGAATAAATATTTGATTAATTAGTTAACAAATTATCCATCTCTTTTATCTGTCTTATGAAAGATCCTCTCTTCACATTTGTCTTAAGTGCAAAGAAAAATGAATGGATGATAAGGGGAGGAAATCCTCTGTTGCCTTCATAGATATTCTCCTCTCTTTGTGACCCTCAAAGTTAATTATTTCTCTCTAAATGCATTTGCAAAGCCAATTTATCTGAAAAACCTTCATAAAAGTCCTTACAAATTATATGTTCTGGTGACTGACTCTAAACTTTCTACCCCTAACTCACAGTATTGATAATTTTGATGGATAAAGATGTGCTAGGTAGAGGTCAAATTTAGGTGGCTTCAAACCTATAAAAAGAAGCCTAATTTCATTTCTGAGTAGATGGAATGGCCTGAGTGGCCTTAAAAGTCATTGCAGTTTTATATGAGGCTTGGCCAATTCCCAATCCTCTGACAAGAACTCATGCATAGACATAGAGAACAAAGGCCCTGTGTAGGTCGAGATGATCTCAGTATTTATGTTTTGGCACCAACAATCCATGAAAAATAAATGAGTTATCTTACCAGGCCCTTCATATTTTTAAGAAGTCATTTCACTTCAGCTATATTTTAGATGATGAGCTATTAAGGAATTTTATACACTTAAGATTCTGGCATTCAAGTAAATGTGTATACATAATTAATTCATTATATCTGCCTATTTTGCTTTAAATTACTTTACATGTGGATGTGATGTTTATTTCATCAGGAGGTTAAAAATCTTCACCAGGAGTGATTCTCTGAGCAGGGCCCCTCGGTGCTCCCTCTCAATCATAGTTGCTCATGTCAGGCAGCATTGACACACATTCTGGTCTTCCCATAGTCTCTGGTTACCAATCCAATCTTCTGGTCATTACTCTGACTGTTTATTTTGTTTATGTATCACCAGATTCAGCCTGCAAATATCTCTCCATATGCACTCCCTCTTCCACTGTTCTTTGTTGGTTTTCTTTCTGAAAGTCACTGTAGTTGCTTTTATAAAGGAAAATGTTTTCCTTGCTGCCATTCCCCACAAATGTAACATGCTGCCTTGCCCTTCACGCAGAGTCACACACCGTCTAAAATATAAGATGTGTTGCTTATTTTGATATTTCCTTAATTATGCATATCCCTTAAAACCCAATCCATAACATTAATTAGAGAATGATATTAAGGAAGTACTACTAAAAGTAAGACACTGTGCAAATCAGAGAGAAAGCATACCCTTGCACACACAGATATGAGTACTTATCACTCTCCTGAAGAAGCCTGCAATCTGCTTGGATCATTATAATCATGTTACAAAAATGTTGGGGAGAAATTTTTTAAAATGAATTAGATAATCTAATAGAAACTTGCCACTCAAAGTGTGGTTTTAAAGCCAACAAAGTTGGCATGCCTTGGTAGTTTGTTATCTAGGAAGCACAAAATGGTACGAAGAACCCACCAAGCATAGTGATTTAAAATTGTGTACTCACAATACTGCAGGCTGATCCTCGTGTGTGTTAAAATTTGAGAAGCTCTGAGTTTGTTCTAAGAGAAGAGCAGAACTTTATTTGTGAAATGAAAATATTGGAGCTGAGCTTCAAGAACAGAAATGAAACAGGAGTGACATAACAAAATCACGTGGTTGTACAAAGGAAGCACATACACTGTTTGTAGCCTATTTTATTTGGATACAGATGGAGTCAGAAATGGGGATATGTGTAAGATAACAGACAGGCAGATAAGCATGACCTCTAATCTTGGGCTTCCTGGTGCCTAAGGGAAAGGAAATGATGGAATTAATCCTGAGGTCCAAGACGGCAAATGTTTAAAAGGCAATACTGGGAGAAGTTTCTCAAGATTGAATGTAAATTCTGAAACTCTCACCTAATTTTGCTAGATTTACATTCACATTCTACGAGAAAGTTATATTACCTTTTAAAGGCAATTCCAAATAAAAAATGATCATGTAGAGTTATTTTTAAGTTTTAGAAAATACAGTGTATGATTGCAAGTAGACAAAATTTATTTTATATAAACTGGCATAAACCAAAAAAGGGAAAAATGGGGATAATGTAACCATTTCACTTTCCCCGTACCCATATTTTAAGGAAAAACAACAGTTTTAAATATTGGATAAGACGCTAAGAATACAAGCAGAAAGATTTATAGCTAAAGTAGTTAAGAAAAATAAGACTAAGTTACTCCTAAAAATCTATAAGAACATTGTATATGATGCTACATTAAATAACAAAAACTATAAACAGTCATTATAAATAAGAAGCAATTTGAGATAGCAATCAAAACTAAGCAAATGTAAAACCTCCTTGGAAAATAAAACCACGAGGATAAGATGTCTTACATATCACACTTGATGTTTAAATAAATAGGAAACTTTCACTATACTAAATATGAGATTTTGGTAGGAGTATAGAGCTTATTATGGCAACAATAAAATCATACTCAAAATATACTTACAATATCTGAAATTCTATATTATTTTGAACAATTCTGGCTTGCACATGCAAACTACAGATAGTGGCACTCTTAATAAGAGACGAGCTCTTGGAATCTCTGCAGACTGATTCATCTCCAGGGAGCCCTTCAATACCAGTGTTCTGAATCCCTTCTAAACAATGCCTTGCTTATTTATTCTGGTATGAAGAAGCTGAAAAACAGCTTTCTCAACCTAATCTCCATCAAGCAATCCAAAAATCTCATTCTATTTTATCTGAAGCTGTTCACTATATCAGAGATAACTTGTCAGCTTCAACTGCTGCTCCAGGATATATTTTCCAGAGCTGCAAAATATTTACCAATTAATCCAAGTTCCTGTGGTCCCGAAGATGCCTCTGCATAGTGTCGAAACACTGAATGGTTCAGTCTCAGTGAAAACGCAATTAAATAAAAATACACCAGAGACCTAACATAGAGCTAAAGAGATTGGAGGCAAATAAATTATGTGCTTGTGGCCTTCGTGTCTAAAATTTGTGGGCAATGACACTACAGAGAGAAAAGAAGTAAACTGAGCCCAATCTATCTGTGATGCTAGATAAAACCTTGAAGGATTATTTAGGATTATCTCTAGATGATCCCACAGTATCTGTTTTAGTTATGTTTCTTAAATATGTTTGAGTAAAACTGAGTCTTTAAAATATCATATGACATAGCAGAATACTTCCCACCAAAATTCACGCTTTAGTGTAACTCATGGTAATAAAATTAAACCCACGTAAACAAGCTCATGGCTTTTCAGTGGAAGTATAGTAGACCCTTGTTGTCTACAAATGAGATGTTCGAAAACCTTCAGCTGAGGCATGAAACCACATATAATATTGACTCATTTATATTTCTCATCTACATGGTGATAATAAAATCAATATATACATTAGACACAATAAGAAAGTATCAATAACATAACAAAATGAAATGAATTTAGTAATATGCCATAATAAATGTGTGATTGTGGCTTCTGTCTTGTTTGCAAATATCCTATTGTACTATATTTGTCCTACGTTTGATCACGTGAGATGGGAAGTGGTGAGGAGAAATGAGATGAACGACGGAGGTGTCCTTACACATTGCTGGGGTTACGGGAGTATAAGCACTGCTGTATGGAAGCAGTCTATTGGACAGGTAAGACAGGCAGGAAATAGCTCCTGGGAGCTCAGTATACCCGTCTTGAATATGCAGAACAAAGTGACAATTCACATTCCCTGAATCTTGCCACTCACAATGGTACATACCGTAACACTTTGAATAATTTCTAGAATTGACCATTTACTATTTTGGCCCATGCTTGACTTACAGGTAACTGGAACAAAGAAAACAAAATTGTACATAAGATGGATCAGTACTGGGCCATGCTGAACTACAGCTAATTTCATCAAAGCAAACAAAGGTACAGATAATGTGGAAGTACTACAACTGTGAGGAAGTATTCCAAGGAGTCAGTGACAACTCCGAATGAGCCAAAATCTTTAACATATATGAATACTTGCAGACTCTTCAAAGAAAATGGACATTAGGTTGAAGATTATGAAGACAAAAGTGGAACAATAATTATGATTACTCATCTGTAAGTGTTCTTTTTCTTTTCTCTTGTAAATACAAATGGGTATTAAAAGTTAAGTGAAGTTGTAGACAGCAGAGCATAATAGTGGTAAAGTCGTGGCAGAGAGGTTGAAGCCAAAGTAGTACTGGTATTTGAGATCCAAAGGCATCAAGATTTACAATTGTGTTTTCAGATTATCTTCAGGCATTTTATTTCAAAAAGTTATGAAAATCAGAGATCAATCAGATCTCCAATTTCATCTTGGATTCTGTAGCCCTTTCTCCTTACTTGCAAGCCAGAGTTGCAGAGAAAACAAAAGCAACTACTTTAAGCCACAAGCCCATGTTACAGTAGATCACACCCTAACTAGATAGTACCTCATGTAGTTCAGATTCTTCTTCTGAGATAACTGAAAATACCTTGGTCTCTTGGCTTATGCATTTCTCCTCCTCCTCTCTGCTCCCATACGGATCCACCATCGTCAAAGTGTTAATCATGCCACGCTCCTTTGTCTTCCTCCTGAGACAATTGCATTATCTAATTCGTGTTTCAAACCTCTTTTCCTTGACCTTTCAGAAATCTCTTGCAACTTCTTATCTTATTGTAATTGTTCATACTTCTTCTTGCCACATTTCAAGAGGAAATTTTCAGAGATTAGATATGCCATTCTAGGCTTTCAAGACCCATAGTATGTAAAGCACTATCCTATGAAATAATAGCTCATCTCACTGAACTTGTACTCTCACAGGTGCTGGTTTTCTGGCTACAGACAAGGCGGTTCATATTTGTACTGCTACTAGATAGTTCTAGAGCACAGTACATGATTTTTGATAGATTAAAGAAAACCAGAAAATTTATGACAATTCCTAGGATACCTGTTCAAAACAAGAAAGAGGAATTTGACTTCTCAGAAATTATTAGTAAGAGAGTAGCCGTATTCCACGTAAATGTCTATATTGTGGACAAAATCTCCCAACACAACAGTAGGACCACTGACTTGTAATTCCAAATCCAAGAGCTCCTAAGGCTGCTCCAATCTCTTACCAGTCAAACAAGATCTTAGAGGACCATTGCTTCTCTAATTGAGGAATTTAAATCTCCAAATTTAGAGAGAGAGATATTTTTAGGCGGTTTCCTCATTGTTCATGCATCATAGGTTTACTGACAAAAACTGTAGCATGTATGATATCACTAGGGAAAAACTTTTCTGGCACCACCCACATGTATGTGATCCATCGTTAACCAAAATGTGGGATCACATTTGCGTTTTCTCATTGACTAAAGCTTTCCCTATGAATGACTCACAGCCAGTATCTTTATTGAGCATCTGTTAGAGAAAATATTCCACTGACTCAATTTCCAGGAGAAGGAAGCGATAGTAAACAGTTTGTGTTCATATGAACTATGTGAGGTGTCTCAGTAATCTGATAATATTTCTGTTCCTAAACTGGATTTCAGATACAAAAATGTCCACATGTTTTATTGCATTTCCAACATACTTCAATTTATAAGTTTTTAATAACCAAGGGAAGAAGTGAATAATAAATATGGTAACAGGAATAAAGTTGAGGTCCTTATCTTTTATTTTTTAAAAGTTTTTATTATTTTTTATTTTAAAGAGAATAAAAACATAACAAAATAAGAACAATACAGACAAAACCAAAACAAAGCAAAAACAATAAAAGGGTTTCAAGACAGAATGATAGGGATTAACAGTAGATATGTAATGTAACAACCACTGTTAATTCCTATTGTGCTTTTTTGAGATCCTTATGGGACATTTAAAGAATTTTTAAATGTTTTATTAGCAGGGTTATAAGCAAATAGATTTCAGTCAAAAGCTCGGGTCCAGTGAGTTATTTCTTCGCCAACACCTTATATATACAAGGTTGCTGACAATTAGTCTTAAAATTAGAGTTCCTGTCATTTCTATTTCCACCACCTCATGGAACGTGCACATCCCTTAGAGGCTCTGTCCTGTCATCGATGATGTTTGTCATTTATGCTACAACTTTGGACTACGTGGAGGTAAAAATGTAAAACTAAGCCAGGTGCAGTCATAGTACACGCTGTAACCCCAGCACTTTGGGAGCCCTTCCTGGGCAGCTTAGGAAGATACTGCTTAAAATTTTAGACAGAGAATAAACAAAACAGAATTTTAAAAAATAAAAAGACGGGGGCTATAGTTCAATACAAAAGTCCTAGTTTCAATCCTCAGTACCAAAAACAAAACAACAAAACAATAATGTCACTACTAGCCTGAAGTATTAATGGTTATACTTTTTAAAAAATACTGTAATAAAACTTTATAACAATGTCTAGCATCTTCCACAGAATTTCCATAATCTGACTCAGGAATCTAACATCAGCACCTTATAAATATAGTGTCCTGAGTTTGGAAAAAAATAATGTATTTAAAATATTTTATTTGAGGCCAGAAGATGTGCATGATATTCCATGCCTTACTCTAGTAAGATTTGTGATTCTGGGCTCTACCGAACATATTCATTGCGCATCTATTTGTAATATGTCACAAGAAAGGAAGAAACGGGATGGGCTGTTAGCTCTGATAAACTAATTCACTGATGAAGCGCACATCAACTCATTACTGTATGGTAGTTTAAATAAAGTGTCATCTTTGTTTCATGCAAGCGTCCATAGTTCTTAAGAAAGATGATTTAATACAATAACACTGAGTAGAAAGAAGACTTATCCATATTTGTTCAAGAAACAATTTTGCCTCCAGGCCTAAGGCATGCATTTGTGAAGATGCTACATTGCTTATATAAAAGGGAAGATGGGGCAACAGAGGAAGAGTCAGGGTTAGGAGTGACTGAGTTTGGGGGAGGGTGAACAGGTTACCGTGCATTAATGTGCTAATGCTGCCCAAAATAACTTCAAAACATATTCCATTAATGCTTTTACCATTTTGGTTTTAATATCTTGACTGTAAAGCTATTAAGAATTGATATTATTGATTAGCCTGTCTGCCACCACTTATGTTCTAACCTTAACAGTGCATTATGATTATGAACAGTCAGAAGACTCTTTCAAAAGTAATTATGATCTTTCAGGGTGTGGTAGCACGTGTTTATAATCCAAGCTATCCGGGAGGTGGAAATAGGAGGATGACAAGTTTGAATCCAGCCTGGGCGACTTAAGTAAATCAAAAGAAAAGAGAATATCTCTCTCGATAGATAGATAGATAGATAGATAGATAGATAGATAGATAGATAGATATAGATATAATCTCTCTCTCTCCATTGTATATAATCTAAGTATACCCGTTCTTACATCTATATCATCTATCTATATAATCTGTATCTATCTAAATCTAAATCTGTACTTAGTTCAATCCCCAGTACTCCAGAAAAAAATGATACTTCTAAATTACCATGGTTAGCACGTCTTCCCATTGCATTTATAAAAAAAATAAACCACCTTCTTGTCCATGCAGCCTTGCAAAGTGTGGCCTTTGCCTGTCCCTCTTGCTCCAGCCTGGCCCTCTCTGCTCACTGAGCTGACACCACCAGCAGAACTGTCTTTCTGCCTCTGCCCCTTGACTGCATTGATGTCACTCCTGCCTTTAGGTCTTAGAACATGCTGTTTCTTCCTTTTCATCTTCTACCAGACCTTTAGTTGGTTATTTCCTTTCAATATCTTAGGTCTCAGCTTAAAATCTGCCTTCCTAAGGTCCCAAGGTAAAGAGCATTATGGCCAGTAATATAGTTTGGCATTATTCTTAAGATGCTTTATGTAGGTAGTAATTAAATTTTCTTGTTTTTATTAGTTTAACATTTGCTTCATCCTATATACATATAAAACATAATAAAACTACAAATTCGGTGACAGCAGGTACTCAGATTTATTTGCCATTGTATCTTCATGTTTAGAGGCACCTCTTATACATACTAAGTATTCATCTCAATGAATATTTATAGAACAAATGTTCAGGAGAGTTATTATAAAAGGGATGAGATCCACATACTTGTACATCTGAAGATCTCTATACATTAAATGTGTATCATGAATTTCATCTATAGTGTACAACACATGAAATAAATATGTACTTATATATTATGCCATATTACAAAAATACTAAACATATACAATGTTATGTATTACATAACCAGATTTTTATATTCTCTGGTGAGAAAGAACATCATTGTTTGCCCAAGTATTACTGGAGTTCTATCTACAGTTTAGAAGCTAAAATAGTCTATTTTTTGTTATTGGGTTCAGTTGCTATTATTTCTTGTTTCTGCTTTTTTTGTTTGTCTTTATTTGATTTGGTTTGGCTTGTATCAAAGTCTCACTATTTTGCCAAAGCTGGTCATATTGTGGAGCCTCTCAGCCATCTCAGTGCTTAGACAGATAGAAATACATCACTACATTTAGCAAAATACGTTCATTTTTAATGATCCTGTTTTTAAAGTATAAGTTTCCATGCTTTTATCTGTAATATCAATATAAGAGCTTAGGAATATTAACAAATATCTACTCAATGCTTCATCACAGCACATAGTTTCAAAGATCACTGCTAAATATTGATGGACAAAACATCTAATTCAAGCTTTTACAAAACTCCAACCCATTTTTCTGTCAAAGAATAGATTAACTATGATTTTAAATTATTTCCCTTGGAATTGAGTAACATAAGAAAATTTTAAAATAATTCATGTCTCAGAAATTTACAATATTTTTATGTAATTTTCCAATCTATTCTATAGTTTATCACGTCAGGTTCTACAGATGTCTAAAATAATGTTTTGTCAAAATAACAGCCAAAAAGTGGGACATCCTTCCTCATTATGAGAAAACAAGCACTCAAATGAAGTAAATTAGTGCAACTTTCTTTTTCTAATACATTTTTGCTTTATTTTATTTTATTGGTTCATTTTAGACATACATGGTGGTAATATTCATCATATCAAATTTGGACCTGTACATGATCTGTCTTGATTCTTCTTCTTTTCTCACGTCCTCCTGTCAACTCCTTTTCCTCTCTGTATTTACAAAAACTTTGCTCCTATTTTGCCTTGTATTTGTTTTTATAAATTTTATTTTTTCTTTCCTACCCCACCCTTCCTTGTTCCCCTTCTCATTTGGACATTTTCTCCCCATTTCCCAATATCTGTTATACATATCAGTACATATCAGTCCTCATTTACACTTTCAGCTCCTCACACCAGAGAAACAATCCCAAATATATATGAAGAATTTATTGGGAGAAAGAAAACTTCTAAGAGGGACAGGAAGGGGCATGGAAAGTGGATTGCCCATGAGCTCCACTTCTCAAGTGTGTTTATTGACAAAGTCTTGAAGTGAGGTAGGCTTAGGTGGGAATTAATAATGTTACAGTTGTTGTCAGATAATATTGATCCAATCGAAAATCATAGGATGGGTGTGAGGTGGAATAAAGCTATGATCAACCAATGAGTACACAACGAGTAGAATCACTAGGGTAATAGTGTTTAAATGGGGATTAAATGGGGAAAATGTCACATAGCAAGCATGCATGGAATGGAGACAAACTTCTCTGGAAGGGTTCAGTTGAGGAGGTTTGATCCTCCACCCCAAGGTTACTGTACTGGATTGAAAACTAGTGGTCAACTTATAACTCCCAGCTGAACTGAGTAAGTGTGGTGCTGTGTGTGGGAGGCCACCTGGGGACTGTTGCCAGCATCATAAGATGGAGAAGAGGACAGGCTGTTGGGAGCTGGTAGAAGCTGTAAGGACCTGTTGGTTCTTTTGGAGGAGCTCATCATACTGGCTTTCCTGATGAACTTGGCTGTTTTCATCCTGCAAGGAGGTCGGGGCCTTGTTGGCACTCAGAATAGCTTCAGTTCACTTTGGGGGAGCGCTAGTCCTCACTCTGAGCATCACTTCGTGCCTCCAGAGAGAAAAAGGTGCACAGCTCAGTCCCCTGGAGAAGCTTGCTGAATTGGCTTTCCTGATGGGAACTCAGCTGTCTTTACCATTAGAGGAGCTCGGAACCTCACTGTTGCTGAGGATCGCTATGGTACTTGTTGGGGGAGCTCTGGTTCTTACTTTGAGCACAGCTTCTTGGCTCGAGTGCAGATCCCTCAGCCTGCTGGCAGGAATCCTTCATCCCGCTGGCACAGACTTTCTAGATTGCACCACTGACCTTTGGGCCTTTGCAGCACAGATCCATGAAATAGGTCTGAATGAAATATTGTTATGGGCTCATGAGCTTTAGGCCCTCAGCTGGACTCATGCAAGATATTCACATGGAATCTAGACCCTGAGCTGGATTCCTTGGTCTTAATGTGTGGACAGATTTCCTATACTCTCTTGTATGTCATTCTTTGGGTGACTATTATAAATAATCTTATAAAATATGTGTCTTGTATTGTTCCCTTGCAATATCCCCCAAACCAACACAGTGACTGATGACTACTTAAAATATGAATCACTCTTGTTTGTCTTTAGGTGAAGTATATGGGTGAGGACTTATTTTTCTTGAAGTCTGGCCTTCAGTGAATGTGTCTCTAGCCACAGTTTTCTTCTTTGTTGACCTCTGAAGGGCACATCCCTGTCTGACTGCATATTATATTTCTACCTAACTTAGGTATGTATATTTCTCTCTCTGAACAAGTACTCCATACTGAAGAATGTCACATCACTGGCTAAATTCCAGCAGACTCTTCAACACCTAATGAAAGCTCAGTTTAAAGAAAAAAGAAATTCCACATTTCACCCCAGAAACATACCAGTAAAATCTCTTCCTTCATCTTCTCCTTCCCTAAGAGCAACTTGCAAAGGACCATACACTGTGATACTGTCAGCTCCACCAGTTGTCAAGATAGCAGGCCTGGACTCCTAGATACGTCACACCTACTCAAGTCCTAGGAACCACCGCGGAAAGCAAAGTGGACATTCCTCAAGAAGCTACAACTACAAGCTTCGTTTGACCCAGCTATTCCCCTTCTTGGTATATTCCTGAAAGAATTAAAAGCATTAAATTAAATGCTTTTAATTAAAAGCATTATACCACAGCAATATATCATAGCAGTACAATCTATAGTAGCTAACTCTTAGAAACAGCTCAAATGCCCATCAACTGATGAATACAGAAACAAGGTACTTCTTTTTTAAACAACAGAGTACTACTCTGCTATGAAAAGATAAGCTTAAGACATTTCTAGGTAAATGGATTGACCTTGAGACCATGTTCTTAAGTGAAATAAAATGAACTGTAGCTAATACATAAATATTTACAGATTAATGGATAACATATTTTCACTAAGTGGGTCTTGTATAATTTTTAAGTCAGATTAATCCTATCAGCCTTCTCAAATATCATTTCTTATGATGAAATCTTTCAAAATCTTCTAGTTTTTTGAAATATACAGTACATTATTACTATCTGTAGTTCATGCTACTGTGCAGTAGCACTCCAGAATTTCAAACTCATATTTAACTGTAACTTAGTACTCATTCAACCTTTTTAGCATATTCTTGTTCATGTGAAGGATTTTTGAGTTATGTTATGAGCTAAATATTCTTTCTTTATAAATTAATTTTACAAAGAATACTTACAAATAGAACTTGTTAACATCTATTTCCACAAACTTAATTACTTATAGCAAACTATATTTTATGATATTTATTAAAAAGGCGATATAAAGTTGAAAATCAAATTTGAGTATAGACTAGAAATTGTTTTAAAAAATGAGTACATTGTATTTGAAAACTTACCTTCATTTTACCCTGGAACAAACTGACCTGGAGTTACCAGTATAAAATAAGGTTATTTAAGTTTATATTCTATGACAATCATAACTAATAAATAATGCAGCAATGCAATATTTATTTCTTATTTAGTAATTGTTATGCAATATTGGTTTCTTCTTTTAGGTGAATTTATCCATTTTAATAAAAAATCATTACATCAAAAAGTTAAATAAGGGGCTGGGGATGTAGCTCAGTGGAATAAGCGCCTGCCTAGCAAGCGCAGGGTCCTGAGTTCGATCCCCAGTACCGCCAAAAAAAAAAAGTTAAATAAATCCAAGGCTGACAGAGAGGACTACTGTCAAGGGACTAGGAATTACCATGTAGTCCTTCAAAGTGAGAATATGTTCAATTTACAGAAGTGTGAAATACAGCTGTTCAACTGATGATTACATTAAAAATTATTTCCTTGTGATTTATTGAAATACGTTCATCTAAAGTTAGTCTTGGCCTCTGTTTAGGATGTCAAAATTGAATACTTTAATTAAATTAAATCAACTGATTTTCATGTAATATAACAGATTTATTAGGTATATATACAGCTCATTCATTTCATTCCTGTAATTAAAATAATGATTGGAGCACATATTTATCTAGATTATAAAATTCTAGAAAATTACATTGTCTAATTACTATATTTTATTTGAAATAATATGTTTTCAAGATTAGTTATTAAGTTTATCTTTCAGCACAAGCTTGTATAGTATTTGAAAGATAAATCAACATTTAAAGTGTCCATCATTTTGAACTCAACTATATTTCTCAACAAAACTCAAGTTCCTGTCTCAGAGATTTAATTTATCTATACCAGCGATGGCAAACCTTTTAGAGACCAGGTGCCCAAACTGCAAACGAAAACGCACTTATTTATCACAAAGTGTCAACACTGCAATAAAACCTGAATACTGAAGTTGTTTAGAAAAAAACTTTAACATCTTTTGTCTTCAAAGCGAAAAACCACAATAACAAGCATGCCATAGGTTTGCCATCACAGATCTATATTACTGACTCTTCTTTTTTCTCAGAACTGAATACAGCTGAATAAAGACTGTAATAATGGTTTCATCACAATTGGTATTAAAATTAAAACTATAGTAATCCAGAGATTAATGAGGTGCAGGAATATAGGTGGTTAGGAATTCACCCATCACTCAGTATTCTTGAGCCCAATTTCTCAGTGCCCTAAATAGACATCCTCTAGTGGCCCAGAGTCCCTGCACTGCTGCAGTAACGTGACGTTGAATAGGCACAGATGAATGGCCTCACTTGCTTCTCAGTTGGATACATATAAAAGCAGTCTAGCTGCAGCCCTATAGTTAGTTTATTACCTTGCTCAATTGTTTTGCCTACCAGGAGGCAGCTGCATTGATGACTGATAATGAGGCAGTTTCTGGCACATAAAAAGCCTATGTATTCAAGCTTACACTTCAATTCTTTGGTAAAGATCAGGGAGCCATCAAATTATGAATGTATAGACCATAAATGGTGGGAAAATGTCAATTCATAAATGGACTAGCTCAAATGTTACAGAAATCAATTTAACTTTCCGCACCAATTTGCATGCCATTAATATGCTATTGTTTTTATGTACGGCATGCTTTAAAGTATCTCAGAAAGGGTTTTATTTTTTGCAAATCCATTATAGGACAAACCCTTAACTTGGAGATGGGAAACAGGGACAGATGGCCACTCAGTCTATATGAAAAGTGGGAAAATTTCAGTGAAATAAGAGGAAGAGAACATGTCAACGACGTGCAGCCTGGCTTTACTTCAACTGATTGAATAAAAAGAATAATAAAAATGTTAATTATCTTATAATACCGACAGTAATTAAAACAATAGAAACAGCAACAGCAGCAACAATAACAAACATGCCCTGAATCAGTAGTAAGAATGCTGATAAATGTGATTTAAAATAGCTTGTAAACACTGAAGATGTTTTGAGTGATGACCTGTGAAATTAGGGCTCTGGAAAAAAAAAATTAAAATTAGCTGGGGATATAGCTCAGTGGAATAAGCGCTTGCCTAGCAAGCGCAGGGTCCTGAGTTCGATCCCCAGTACCGCCACAAAAAAAAAAAAAAAAAAATTTAGGGCTCCGGGGCAATAGTATTCTTACTCCTCTTTAGAAACCTGAATGATTTGTATCTTCAGGGCTGGACGGTCGCCATCATTCAGGCCAAGTTGCTTTTACTAATGCCAAGTCAGTAGACAGTGGATCCCACAGCCGAACACTATTCTGCCCATCCAAAGGGCATAAAGGATGGATTAACCCATGCATCCCCAAAAGATATCACATGGGCCTCCTGAGGGGAATAATGAAAACATTCTCCAAATGCACAAGTTATTCTATTCATAAATTTCATTTCTTAAAATCTTACATTATTTCTTTATTCCTCTTGAGACAGTAATAACAAAAAAGCAATATTACACTCCAAAAATCAGTGCATTAGGCCAGAAGAATTAAAAATACCATTCAGAGGCTTCATCCAACCATAGGTGTCAAACTAATTAGCAGAATTAATTAAAGATTAATACCTATAATAGATCTCAAAACCTGTTAATGATAATCACTTTATTAAGAAGTCAGCAGCAAGCATAGCCTACATTTCATCTTACTTTTAATTCTAACAATTCACTGAGGATTTAAAGATAGTGCGGTTCATAGTTAATTAAATAAAAAATAAGGGAAAGTGGATAGGAAAACATTATCTAAATTTTCTGTAAGATTAACTACAGTTTCACTTTCATGTCAATGAGAAGAGCTTCCATATCTGCAAAATGGAAAGCAAGTTAACTTTACAAAAGCCTTTAGAATAAGAAGCACTAGTGTATCCATCACAATTACCAAATTCATATAATAATATGTAAGATCACTATTCCATCTCATTAAAATAATGTCTGATTTATATTTGTAAACGCATTGGTACAACTTGTAGGGAACAGGGAGAATGCACTTGTGAAGCACAATTTGAGCCAGCTCTTTCAGACTTCTACTGAGGGAAACCTCTCTTTTATAAGTCTTTTGACATGGAGTATACATGATTAGTAACTTGGGATGTTCGTAAGGAGGACGTTCTACATGTTTAGTAACTGACAAATAATGTTTAATCTTTTATGCTTAGCCCTAACAATGCATACAATTTCTGTAAAATAATCTGCTTGTTAGTTAAAAGACTTGATAGAAAATTTCAGCTGAAACTCATCATCCATCCTGTTAGCATTATATAGAAATAAACTGTAACAGAGTTCCTTAGACATGTGTGTGGAAACAGGAATGTGGGCACAGATGAGTAAGTACGAAAGTGTTAAAAGTTAATCCCATGAATTTTTACAAGTAAAATTTAAACATTTCTACTAGGAAGACATAGGCCATACTGTGGATATTTTTTAATGGAAATACCAGAAATCCTCATGTGACCAATCTTTTCCAGTCTTCACCTATAGGCATAGGAACATTGCATATGGAAATGGTAAGAGTTCTCAATTGCCCACACAGGTATACTGCAAATACATGATTCCAAAATCTCAAAGACATAAAAAAAAGTTCAGTACTTTTCTAGGGTTGCAAGTGTATTTTTGGATAGCTGTGGCTCTGCTCAGAATAATCTTGTTTTGGAGAACTGGCTAACTTCTAAAGGCCTGATTTTTAGGAGTTCCTTTTTATGACCCTGTTTATTAACTTGTAAAACCCATCCTCTGCTCCAGCTGGGATTCATATTCTTCCGAAGGCTAATTCTATCAAAGCTATGGGTGCTTCTTTTCTCATTCTGATTCTACTTGTGACCTGACTTTTTGGAGCACACTGCTTTCCCTGCTGTTTTTCCGACTTGGTAACATTCTCTCCCATTCCCATGTCATCACCACAGTGCATTTTCTCCTTGTACTTAATTTCTGTACTGAGACTATTGTAACTATTTTATGAACACCTCCGCTCTCAAAAAGGAACCGCTAGCGTACATGTTCGCTCACTTCTTCCGTTTCAGTCTCAGCGTTCCTCCAGACATTCACCCCATTACTTGAACATTTTAGTTCTAACTTCGCAATCAGTGTCTCTAAATTATTCCAATCACATATTTTAGTTCAATGTGTAGTTGTACAATCTTTCCTATGCTCTATCTTCCTAGTCCCTACAGCCCCTCTCCTCCCAAAACCTTTGCTTTGACTCTTCACTTCTTACTTCTTTCCAGGGCACAACTTAGGACTTGTCATTAGCAATGACTGAAACTTGTTGGGTATCGGAATTTCAGATATTGCTCAGTACTCTACCTCTCCAATTCAATTGTTCTACTTTGCCAAAAATCAATACAGTTGCAGCTTATGCGACGACAACAGTTTGCAGCATAACAAACAATGGTGAATTCCTACAATCCTGCCTAGTGCCACTATGCATTGACTCTAATGTTCTTTTAAATTATTATTTACTTATTCTCTTTAATGGTTTGATCAATCTTCTTTTCTTACATCTGGTAATCTGAGAAACTTTGTTGAAGATAACAAAGTGTAATATTACAGCCACTGTTAATCCCTATCATTTGGTTAGATACCCTGTATCATTTTTAATATCTTAGCTTTGTGTTTGTATTTTGCCATTGTTCTTTTGGGTTTTTTGTACTATTTTCTTTAAAATTAAAAAAAATTAAAAAGGTTAAAATATTAAATGTTATGACATACAATTTAATACCTGTAAACAAAATAAAGTCAAACAAGTAGAAAACCCACAAATAAACAAACAAACTGTATACGTAAAAAAAAAAAAAAAAAAAAAAAGGAAAAGCAATACAGTCACACAACATGCTGCCAAAAAGCCATCTCTACGTTATTGTGCCACTGTGCTGCTCTCCTCAGACCTTCTCCTCCTCTGGACTCAGGTTCCACAGTCACTGTAGTCGCTGCTGGACACGTACTTTCAATCCCGAAATTGACTCTCCATTATTCTTGGATGCCTCAGCTCAAAGCTATGTTAATTTAAATTTGTTCTGTTCTTGAAACTAGAAAGCCAAATATGGCTGGAGAACAAAAATACACATTTTGATCAGATTCATTTTAAATTTATAATTGTTATATTCCAGGGACCCTTACAGCTGCTTGACATCCATGTTTTATAACTCTCACCCAGGCTTCCACTGGGAGGTTATTTATTCATTACTTTTCACTCCTCTGGAGCTTTCAACACTGTTTCTGTTTGCTCTGACTTGATGACCTCGCTCTCTCTACTTCACTGGTGCAGAAAACAATAAAAAAATCACACTAATACTCAACATTTATCCACTCTCCTACCTGTAGCTCCATTTGGTCCACTAATACTGGATGCAAACTCTATTCTTTAACCAAACTCTGAACTTCCATTTCTTGCATTTGTTACCATGAGGAAATTGCTTAATATTTTATCTTTTTCATATCTTACATCAAAAGATATTCTCTGTCCTCTTTCTCACTATCACTACTACATAATATTATTTCTTCAATCTAAAAAATTGAAAATAGAAAATCTTTTCACTTCACTTCACCATCTAGCTCCTAATCTAGTTCTATTTCTTCACAGTTCCAATATCATCCACTCATATTGCACATGTGAAAGATGTGCATGTTCCACTTCCTCTATAGTAATAGACTCAGTATCAGTTCTTTCTCTTCCATTTTCAAGATACAGTGAAATCATGTTTCAAATTCGTAACACTCTTGACTTTGATGTTTAGAATGTGATGCTTTTTGTTACTTTTTTGCTTATTTTAAAAGTGTTCCAATGAATCTTATTCATCTCTGTGAGTCTTTCTCTGAAATGTGCAAGTGCTCAATCTACGGGATACAGTTTTTGTCTATATCCGGAGTCTGGGTTAGTCAGGATCATGGCAGACACACTCAGAGGGTTGACTCAGAGTATGCTAAAGACTAACTACAATTGTTAGAGCTGTGGAATCACTAATGGAAGGTGAAGCATGTATGAATGGGCGACATTGAAGAGGTCTTGCAGGGATGCAAGGTCACATCAGGGAAGTGTGCTCATGGCATTTGTAGATGTGGAAGCTGTGAAATTGGTCAGGAGTTTCTGGAATCAGCTTATTATCCTGGCTTACAAAAACTGACAGTTAAAAGTACAGGGATTTGGCAAGCAGATGGCACAACATGGCTATTATTAAATTACAAATTACATTAACTTTCCATCAAACTATGTTAAATCAAAAGAACAACATTAAATTCCTAGCAATTTATGATTACTTTGTTACAGTGTTATACCATGAATTCACAGTAAGTTATGCCTGAGTGAAATAAATACTATGCAATAATATGTTTCTCTGTTTACCTTTCCTATTTAGGCATAGTGGTAATTTTTATACCAGAGAAATTAGCAAATGTGGTGCAAAGGCCTGGTAGCACACTGCTGAATTGGGGTCACATGAAGAGGGCTGTGTCTTAAAGAATCAACTATAACAAGAACCACAGAAAAGTAAGAACCAATAAGAAAAGTACATCCCTCAGCTTTCTTTTTCTCAAGCATAAATCTCTTTCCTTTTTCTTCTCATTGCAAATTTAATTGAAAGCCCCCAAAGGCGGCACATGCGAATTGCTCTCAGGGAGCACAGTGTGTAGAAGAGAAGGAAATGTACTATCTCTGAAGGGAGAAGCAGAGTGGAGGGTCGGCAATCTCGTATTCTCTATCTTCAGAAACCTGTTCATAACCATTTCCTGATAGAGCTACACACGAATGCACTTTTAAAAATAAAAAAATAGCAATGCTGTGTATACTGCTTTCCAACCTGTAGGTTCTCTTCAGACCATGTTGGACACTTTTCACCTCCATAATGATATGTCAGTGACATGGTCTGTTACTGATTTCATTGAATTAATGTTCTTTCTTTTCTTCATCTTCCCCATTAGCCTCCATCCTCCCTGCCCATCTCCCCTTATTCCCTTCTCCTTTTCTAGTTGTAGCTTCTTTCCTTCCTTTCATGTCATCATTTTTTAGAATCCATATATTAGGAGATATGTGCGCTACCTGTCCTTATGAGTCAGCATTTTTTTGGTTTCTAGTTGTTTGTTATTTTAAGACAGGATCTTGCTATGTAGATCAGGGTGGCTGGGAACTTAGACGGATCCCTCTGCCTCAGCCTCTCCAAGGCTAATATTACAGGAGGGTGCTTCGTTACCCAGATAGTTCTGGCTTGTTTTACTTAATATGATTGTCTCAACTTCATGCATTGTCCTAAAAATGGCATCGTTTTCTTCTATTTACAGATGAATAAGACTCTTGTGTGTATCTATACCAGAATTCATTCATCCGTTCATCTGCATACAATCACATGACCTAGTTCTGTATCTTGGTTTTGTGATTTTGCTGCAGGTCTTCCCATGGAATGTGGACTATAATTTTTTGGTTAAATCCCAGAGTGATATAGTTCAATTGTAAGACAGCTCTGTCTTTAGTTTTTGTCTCTATTAATTTAAATTCTCAGCATCAACATTAGAGGGGCTGTTACCCTCATACATCCTCATCACCGTTTACTGTTGTTTGCTTTCGTGATGATCAGCTTTCTCACTGCGTGAGATGGAATTCCAGTGTCTCTGGGAGTGACAGGTGAAACACATTTTCTTTTGGTTTGAGAATATTTTCTGCTTTTCACTATTAGAAAATATTTCTAGTCAGAGGAAATTCATAATTGCTGGAACTATGTGAGGTGATGGATATGTTAATTTGCTTGATTGTAGTAATTATTTCATAATATATAAATGTCTCAAAACATCACGTACACATTAAGTATATATGATTTTGTCATTTGTACTCTATCAAAAAAGTGCCTAAGGAATACGTGATAGAACAGAAAAGAGTTTTAACTAATAAATCTTATTTAATTTAAAATCTCTCAAATTTATGCTTTCAGTGTACACTGCTCCCCTGAACATGTACATTTCCATAAGACACCTACACATAGCCCTACTCTTAGATGTCAGTAATACTCTGGTCTAGTCCTCTGGATGACTGAGCTCTTGGTTTTGCTGTGCAAGGGTTCTCTTGCAGAGCACTCCCTCTTCCCCACTTCAGATCATGGGATTTATCTCCTCTGACGTGCTCAGCACAAAAACATTAAGGTTGTCAACAAACAGTCCTCTTCCTGTTGCACTACACACATACTAGAAAAACCATTTTGCCATTTCTATTTTCAAAAGTATTTTAAGAATTATGTACTTGTGCAAAATTTATTGCTTTATCTTTTTCTCTCCATCCATCATTCCTCTCCATGTCAACCATATTAGATTGTTCCTTTTGGTCATTATTTCTTCCTTGGCATTTTAAAAACAGTTGTCTTAATTCAGCAAGCAGAGTTAAAACACAGGTAAATAATGTCATTCTAGATTTGGTGGGCAGAATACATGTTAGCCTCCAGGATTCCCATTTCATAGTTGACATGTATCTTCTTGAAGTTCCTTAAGCAATAATCCATGTAATGGGTTGAAAAGATTTTGCAGATATGGTTAAGGTCCCAAATCAATTTAAATTAGACAAGACAATGATTATATATGGGCCTGACTTAATTAGGTGAGCCCTTAAAAGATCCTTTCCTCTTACAACTCGGAGAAATCCCAAATATGGGATTGGATGTGAGATTGTCTCCCTGCCCAGCTTGGACAATCAAGAAGGCTACATTTCAACTAATGTAGGCAACCTCGGTTGGCTGAGATCAGAGCTCAACTGATAGCAAAATACAGAGATCTCAGTCTGAAACCACAGAAACTTACTTGCCAAGAACCACAATGAGCTTGTAAGTATAGATTTCTCCAGGCAAAGCCTTAGCAGCACCTAACCTTCACTCAGTGATAGAGAATCAGTCACATCACATTTAACTACTGAGTTAAAGACTAAACTAGTAAATGGGTTTTTCCAGCAGCTAAGTTTGTAGTAATTTGTCTATAGCACAGCAACAAGATGCTAATGGACCACCTATTCTCACATCGTTGGGTATCAGATGGACCTCTCCAGGCCGTACAACTTCCTCCACTGCCTCATCCTAATGTCTCTTAGCTCCTTACGTGGTTGCCATCACTTCCACTCTTTCCCAACATCTTTCAAGCCCAAAGTAATTTATGCGCATTATTTGAAAGCCCGCGAGCATGCAGACATGCCCTAAACTTAGAACATTTTGTATGTAATGGAATGCTCTTCCTGCTGTAGCTGCATGATCATCTCATTCACCGGTCATAGTTTCTTTTTTCTTCAACACAATGCCTCAATACTATTTTCAATTGACTTTTCTATGAAATTACAGTGACATTCCCATCTGCAATACATTATATCCCTCTTCATCATTGTAATAAGCGTTAATAAGTATATTGTGGTGTAGTGATCATTAATTTACCTAGTTCACTTTTAAACTGATAAGAACAGATACTACACTTGATCTTAGCCAAAAGACCGAGAAGCAATACCTAGTTCACTATTTGTCTTCATGCATCTGAAAAACATTTTTTTACTTTATCAGTTAAGGGCTTTTTCCCCATGCAAAGTGATGTGTTCCTAATTCCTAGAATTGCATCTAGTGTAAAGAAGGTAAATGCATATTTGCATTAAAATTAATTTTAATTTGAGGAGTCTTGGTGAGAATAGAAGGCTAAAGGAAGGTTTTGGCATTATTGGTTGGTTTAGGATCTAACGGTTAAAATTTCAATGCAAAATTTAGATCCCATTTTATTACTTGGGGTGTAGTTTCCTTAGGAAGTCTTTAAAAATAACTTTTGTAGAGCTGGATATGTATTTTAATTGCCAATTTTATTCAATCAAAAAAGTTTGCTTAGTGTACATGAGGCCATAGGTTTGATCTTTAGGACCACCAAAGAAAAGTGAATGTATAAATGTATAAAGCTTATAAATAATTTATGATTATTGCTTATAAATTCTAGCATGATTAAAGGTACAAATAAACAAGTTTCAAATGTACGCAGATTCAAATCTGTTTCTATGAATACCACTATGATGAGTTTTCTATGCTTAAAATACTTTAATCAATGAGCAACCTAATTTGGACAATTGCAAGAGCACTGAGATTTGGTTATAATAGGAGACTTGAGATTAAAACAAAAGTTAATCTTGTGACATAAGTAGCATCACTTCTGAACGTGCTTTATCACTTGGTTGCCAAGCTTTAATAGAATATCAACAAAAACAAAAACAAAAAACACCATAAGTGGGATGGAGCTTGGCTGAACGAGGAGGAGCTGCTTTGGAGTAACTCTGAGAAAATCATCTAAAAACACAGATAATTGGAAGAAAGGAGGGACCCACATCCAGGTGCCAAAATCAATCTGAAAGAAAAGACGTGGGTCACACAAAACATGCACAGGAATTTGTAAAACTGCAAAACACCCCACAGAATTGCCTGTGGGAAAGCGTCCTGTGTTCTAGGCAGGAACCATTGTTCTGGGAAATTCCCAAGTAACCAATGGACTACAACAGTGTGACAAACCCAAGAGCGACCAGGAAGCTGCTCCCTCCCTGACAGGCTACTTGTTTGTTTGTTTGTTTGTTTGTTTGTTTTATGGTCATGAGTCACAATGGCTAATTGAAACCTCTAATAACAAGGTTAGGGACCGAAGGTGGGGAAGGTAGTGGGTGGAACAGCACCACTCCTCCTGCCCTGCTCCCAACAGCACCTGCTTTAGACAGCCTTAAGCCTTGGCTTGAGAACCAGTGGGAAGTCAGGACGTCCTCTGCCCAGCTCCCAAACATAGGAGCCAGGAGAGAGCAGGGGTGATAAGTCTGAATCGGCAGGCAGCACTCCCCTGCCTGCTCCCAGTCACGTGAGAGGAGAGCGTGGAGGGGTGTGGAGAAGACTGTGCCAGGGCCTGGAGGAGCAGACTGGGCACAGCCTCCAGCTGTCTCTGTATAAGCATGTGGCAGCAACTGGGATAGAAAAACCGAAGCAGATAGGGGAAGGAAACATGGGGGACCATTCAGGGACACAGAGAAGGGTGCTGCCTGAAGACTGGTCCAGGCCCCACATCCAGAGGCCAAATTTAGCTCCACACAGCACTAAAGCTACACAGACTTGGCAGCGGTTACCCAGTGCAGATGTGGCCTCTGACTTGGACCCTACCACAAAATTGAAGGCCACAGAAGAAGAATTTGTTTGTCTGTTTTAACAAAGAGGCCAAACAACATCATTGGAAAAAAGAGAAGATTCTTCAAACAATGGTGCCGGAAAATCTTGTTTTCCATATGTCGGAGACTAAAACCAGATCCATGTCTATCAACATGCACTGAACTAAAATCAAAATGGATGAAAGATCTAATTAAAACAGAAACACTAAATCTGCTAGAACAGAGAATAGGTAGAACGTTGAAGACAGAAGACTTATGGGCAAACCCTTCATGAACAAATCCCTTGTCTCACAGGAAATATTAGGAAGAATCAACAAATGGGATCTCACTAATTAAAAAGCATTCACACAGCAAAAGAAATCGCCAGGAGAGTGAGGAGGCAACGTCCAGACTGGGAAAACCTTTGCCAGTTGTTCCCCAGACAATGGAATAATATCTAGAACATATAAAGAACTGAAAAAAAAAATCAGACCTTCCAAATTCAAACACCTGATCCAAAAATGGGCATCTGAAATGAATAGACATTTCTCAGATGAAGATGTGATAAATAAATGAAAAATATTCATCACTGCTCATTTGAGAGGTACAGATTCAAACAATGCTGAGGACTCCATCTCACTCCAGAAAGAATGGCTGTTGTCAAGAACCCAACAAATAAATGCTGGCGGGGCAATGGAGAAAGCAGAACCCTTTTCCATTGTTAGTAGGAGTGAAGACTGGTGCAAGCAGTGTGGAATTCAGTGTGAAGAGACCTCAAAATATTACGACTAGAACTTCTACTTGATCCAGCTGTTCCCCTTCTTGGTATCTTCCTGGAACGATTAAAAGCATCCTACCACAGCGATATATGCACAGTCACATTTATAGCAGCACATTTTGTAATAGTTAAATCTTGGAAACATCCCACATGCCCATCAACCAATGAATGGATAAAAAAGGTATAGTTTTCTTTTCAGATACAATGGAGTATTATTTAGCCATAAAGGATAAACTTGAGACATTTCTAAGTAAATGGATGCAACTTGACACCACACTCTTAAATTAAATAAATCAGCCACATATGTGTAAATATTGCATTGTGTCTTTGGTGTGAGAAACTGAAACTGTAAATAAGAACCAAAATGTGTAATAGATACTGCAAAATAGGAAGAAATTGTTCAAATGGGAAGGGAATAAGTGGGGGAGGGGAAAGGAAGGAAGAGAAAAGAAAGTGAGAAAAGAAAGGTCAAATGGAAAGAGCTTCTGTAAATAAGGAGCAAAAGGGAGTTGAGTGGATGGGAGGGCAATAGGAGAAAAGGGAAAATAAGCAACATCACAGGTATAAATTCTCTATGGTGAATGTGATCGTTATGTACATCTGAACTCTACCAATAAACTTAATTTTTTAAAAAAAGTATACGGAATATTATATACATAGAGTGGATGTTCAATTATTTCCTCCTTTTCAACTTCTATAAATTCACTTATATTGACTTATATATATAAATATATATGTGCATATCTAAGTGTGTCTTTAAAAATAAGTGGACTTCTTCCTTTTATAGTATCTTCTATTAAAGCATAATTCCTCCATATGCATGAACTTTCCTCTTCATCAAGACTTAGTACATAACGTTTATATCACCCTATGCTGAACACATTTTCAGGTCTTAAAGAAAAAGCTAAGCTCTTAAAATAATAATAATATATACAGAATTTAGACTTGAAACAAAGTAAACAGGAATTTATTTACTTTCATTCATGTAGCAAATACAATAAAATGTGATTTTATTAGTGTAATTACTGAAACGTCATTATTCACAGCCACTCAAGTTATCTCACATTTATCACATAACAACCAGTGTTCTGTTAAAGTCAGCGATAGACAAAAGAAAAAATGAGCTTTGAGATTACATATGAGATGTCCACAAACATACCGAGATGGGGTTTGTACTTTATTTATTAACCGATCTCATGTTTGCTGTACAAGTTTTACCAGCTATATTGGTATATAATGCTCTTTCAAAATGTCCTTTCTTTTTCTTTTAAAGAGAATTCTTTTTTAAAGTCCATCTTTCTAAAGGTCTTTGGATATAATAAATTAACATTAACTGGGCTGGGGATATAGCTCAGTGGAATAAGTGCCTGCCTAACAAGCGCAGGGTCCTGGGTTCGATCCCCAGTACCGCCAAAAAAAAAAAAAAAAAAAAAAAAAAATGAAACATTAACTTGCAGCTGTCTGATCCTTTACCTATAAATGTGTTCCATATCTTTCACATTCTGTGTAAAAAATATTTTTCTATAACATACTATAAATACTAATAAGAAAAAGTCTGAGAGTAAAGATGAATTTTTGATGTTTCTCTGTGTTGATCACCATTTCTGCTACTCTCAGTGATGTTCAACTCGTGGCTGAAGGAAGAAGATCCATTCACAGGTAAAGAAGAATTAATTAAAAATTAAAACATCTTTGCTTCTACTTTTGATTTGCTCACTAATCCTTTAATTCTGTTTCCTGGAGTAATGTGCTTAATGTTTGACTCAAATAAGGAGATTGGACCTTTATAAAGATAATAAATGTACAAGCCATAGTTTCATTTTCTTTAACCCAAACTGAGTTATTGCCCTGAAAGGATTCTGGATTTTTAGCTTCTTTTGGAGAAAACAGTCTACAGATACTGAGTCTACGTTCTTCTTCCAACCCCACATGGTGGCCGTGTTTGGTGCTCCATTCTAATTGTCCTAAGGGAGAGCATGGAGTCCACTGGATAAATTTTCGGTACTTCATTGTCTTTTTATATATTTATATTTGGACTGTAGGTGAGTGGAGGCTCGGGAAGGGTCTCTGAATCTGTCGCCATCCGCGATCAAGCGTTCCTCCCACGGCCATGGGCAAGTTCATGAAACCCGGAAAGGTGGTGCTGGTCCTGGCCGGACGCTACTCCGGACGCAAAGCCGTCATCGTGAAGAACATCGACGACGGCACCTCCGACTGCCCCTACAGCCATGCCCTGGTGGCCGGGATTGACCGCTATCCCCGCAAAGTGACAGCTGCCGTGGGCAAGAAGAAAATCGCCAAGAGGTCGAAGATCAAGTCCTTCGTGAAGGTTTATAACTACAATCACCTCATGCCCACACGGTACTCCGTGGGCATCCCCTTGGACAAGACAGTGGTCAACAAGGACGTCTTCAGAGACCCGGCCCTCAAGCGCAAGGCCTGGCGCGAGGCGAAGGTCAAGTTCGAGGAGAGGTACAAGACCGGCAAGAACAAGTGGTTCTTCCAGAAGCTCCGTTTTTAGATATTTTTCTGTGCATCATTAAAAATTTGAAAAATATATATATATTTAAATTTGCCATATGTCATGGTTGATACATTGTGTGAACTTGGGGAGTCTAGAGGTTTGGCTGAGTGACTCAGCAGGAAGCCAGGGTGCTTACTTTGTACATATCCTGAGCCTGTGGAAGAGGAGGGGATGGAGACTGTGTGAGAGCTACACGCCCCCTGGGTGGGGGTAGGCTGTTTACAATGTAGGGGAAAGAGAGAGGCTGCTTGCCTGCCATTCCTCCAGCCATTCCTCCCTCCTTGTGCTTATTGCTTTGCTGTGTACCGCCGCCATGAACTGTAGCCCTCTGCCATGTGCCCCTCTGCCTCAGAACCAGCCAAGTATGGACTGAAACCTCCACAAACTGTAAGCTAAATAAACCTTCCCTTCCTTCATTTTGGGTTTGGGTATTTTGTTTCAGCAACGAGAGAAAAGTAACCAAGACACCGTATAAAAGATTTGATTTTTTTTCAGAGTTTTCTTGTTACAAAGTGTTATGATTTTACGATGATATATATGTTTTACAATCCTACAATGACCCCCTATTTTAGCAAAACACAAAACTGATGTGTATCACTACGAGGATGGGAACTTTATAACTACCACTGAGAAATTCCTTAAGCAGGAAATATGTTAAGAGGATGTGAATATGCTATGTTTTATTGTGACTCCTTAAGAGTTACTTGGGTTCTAGCAATGAATAGAGACTGATATAAGATCATAGACTAACAGACATAGGTGTGGGACTAGAGGACAGAAGAGAGGGATATTAGTGTCATGGTTACTTTTCTGTCATTGCTGAGATAAAATACCTGATGCCCAAAATTAAGGAAGGAAAGGTTTATTTAGCTTACAGTTTGTAGAGATTTCAGTCCATACTCAATTGGCTCCAAGGCAGAGTGCACATTGGCACAGGGCGACCTTTCATGGTGGCAGAAAACAGCAAAGGCAGCAAAAACAAACTGGTGGAGAGGTAGCAAGCAGCCTCTTTCCCTCCCTTACATTTTAGGAAAACTATCCATCCCAGGGTGGGTGTAGCACTCACATCCTTAATCCCAGCATTGGGTCATGAATCAATCATGAACTCTAAAAATCCACCCCATGACTTCATGAGGATCTGTGGAGACATCCAGACACAAGCCATAACAATTTGTCACAACTGAATATTTAGTAAACAGTATCCAAATATAGAAATTTAGGTAATGGAACCCTTTTAGTGAGGGTAGAAACATCCTATTTTGATGAAGACTCTCACTCCTGAGTGTGTGTCTATGAGCCTGCTATCTGTCAGGAATGTTAATGAGTCATAAGGTTAAACTGTAAAGCATAATTCGATTAAAAATTTAGTGTTAATGTTGGCTTTTAGTAGGCTAATAAAACTATAATTTATCCTCAGAGATTTGTGCAGAATTACTAGCACTTCTTATTTTGTGAAGAGGTAGAAACTAGAGTCGTATAATTCAATATCGGATTTGTATAGAGGATCATGTTGATGAATAAATTCCAAAAAACAGCAAATAAATAAAACTGAGAAGTAAAGCAATGCTCTACATTTTTTTCTTCCTTTCATTACTATGCACATTTAAATCATGAAGTAGAAAAAAATGGTGGTTCCATTTCTTTAAAAGAAACACTGTTATTTTGGTTATGAAGGTAAATATTTCCCTCCAAATGTACAAAATACATTCCCAAAGAGATCTGCTGTCTTCTTCCCATGTAACTCTAAGGCAGTTTAAATATTAAATCAGATTATGTCATTTCTTTGATTAATATTTCTTTTTCATTGTCTTTAGGACAAAACTTAATGTCCCTTATAATGAACCAAAACACCCACAGATATTTTTGTGAAGGAAGAGACATGGTGATGTTTCAATGGCCATTTTGACGAGAGTACTTTGCACTGTGCGAGGCAGCCCCTTACACGGTAGGACACTTAGCACCGCTGGTCCCATGACTTAAATGCCAGCTGACTCCTAACCTCATCCATTGTGATAGCCTTGGGATGCACTGCCAAATATTTCCAAGGGACATGTCCGTGGAACATGTCTAGCTGTGAGCTAGCATGAAACAGAGGGCTTTGAGAACTGATTCCTGTTCAACTCTCTCATTTCTTCTGGCAAATTTCCTGCATGTTTCCTGTTTCTGACGGCACACCCTCAACTGCTCACCATTCCTGGAAAACTGAAAATCTCCCGGGCTAGGACTTTGCATTGCTTTTCACACAGCAGGCTTTCTTTTACCCTCTAAGGTTAATCAGACATTCCCTCTGGGAAGCATTCTTGAGCCAGTTTTCCCGAGTTTATTCAACTCATCTTCAGCCCTTCCTGAGATAATACTTTGTTGGTCTCTTCTACTGCTTTTAACACAATCAAAATTAGCAAGCTTATTTCAGTGTTAACAGGCTTACTGTTTGTCACCAGGCATTAGCTGGGTATAAGGAGGGACCCTCTTAATTTCTATAAGGTGACACATAGAATGTGGTAAATTGCCTCTGCTTTTTCCCCTGATCTGCATACACATGAGTCAATATGCATGAACTCATGCTTTATTGTTCATTTATCTTTCCATCTCTATTTAAAACAAAAGTTTCATCACTACAGGACAATTTCTGAACATTTAAATATTTAAATTCATTTTAAAGGCTGCATATACTTCTACAGTATATTGTAGGAAGAAACATGTTTAAAATGGAACTTCAGGTAAGATTTACAACATCATAATATAGGGGAACAGTGATGTAGTAATAGCTCCGATGAACTCTAGCAAACTTTCTGGTAAACACAGCTCAGTCAAGTACTGTGTGGTTTGTGAGACCATATTACAGTGCTTCCAGCACACAACATGAGATCCACATGACTCTTTTGAATGATATTGGCTAAAACCAAGAGGCAGAGTATGGACAATTATTTCAGTGCTAAGTCTCCATAGCACATGAATACAGATTAAATCCTTCCTTACTCAATTTTGCATCCCAATCTTTCCTTCGAGGTGACTTCTGCTTCCTCTCCCATGAGAATTTAGAAATTTCAATAACTTTTTAGCCAGGGTACATTTTCACACATTAAGAATTAATTTTGTGTTGTTGCTTGATGAAAGTAATTGCCTCATATGTGATAACTATGGACTATTCTATAAAGGAATATTTTGAAGATGTATTTTGAAGATGTAAAAATCATTTAACCAATTCAGTTTACTTCTCTCCTGATAGTTTATTTCTGTGCCTTCTTACCCACCTTTGAGAAAGGTTGATAATACTTAAAATCATTGAGAATTGTGAGACTATAACATAATTTAGGGCTGTTCAGTTTATAAAACAGTTTAAATATTTTATCTCATTTAATTCCTTACTGCTGCAAATTTGGCATTATTACAGGCATTTTTCTCTCTAATTCTCTGTAGCAGAAGATCAGAATTAGCCCAAGAGCCATTTTACTGTTAGCTCCTCTTTCTTCAATTTATCTAAACACTTTTATCTAAATGTTGAAGTCATGCCTAATATTGCTAAAATCCTAAAGCTTTCTTGAAAGATAAAATAAAAAGTTAATCAGTGAGACTTGGCATCTGCTTCAGTTTGTCTAGGATCTCATAGTTTGTATGTGATACTCTTGTTGTTCTAGAGATATAATTGACTTGTCTGTCACCTGCACCAAACTCTTTACTGCAAGGTATTCTCTGCTTTGCACCAAACCTACGCGAGTCCTAATAACACTACAGAATAGTTGCTGGAGAAAGTGAAAAATGACATGTGAATGGTAAATGCTATGACATGGAGAACAGCTAAGCCATAAAGAAATGGAAACAACTTACAGATTCTGTTGGGGAAAGTGCAAGCTAAAGCAAACTTGCAAAGCCTTAGTTTACATAACCTATGTGCTCTTGGCAGGTAATCCATTCAAACAGTGACTAGAGTAGCACTGTAGGTCAATGTTTACTCACGGCCGTATTACTCTCAGTCAGTGTCTTACAAAGTCTGCTCCTTCCTAATCTGAATGTTCTTTTCCCAACTTATTTGTTCTAATAAATTGGCTAGTCAGAAAATTGAAGCCAAAGCCATCAGGCTCAGGTGAATGGGATTTTATCACTGCTCAGGATTTTCATAAGATTCCCAAAGAGTGGGCTGGACTCCAGAAATCTGATGAGCCGCTCACAGAAGGTGCTGTCAGATCATCTTTGTTCTCTGCTTGTAAAGCGGAATGCATGGTAGTGGTTTGCAGTTGTTTTTCAAAGATGAAAACAAGATATGAGATAGGAAAAGAGGTGAAGAACAGATGGAGACGTCCTCCTCTGTATGAGCAGCCCGGGGAACCCATTGTTTATTTAGACCATTTACAGCAGCCACTGAGACTAAAGCGACAGGTTCCCAACAGTGATGTGCAACCCCTAACTTTGTTCACTGAAATGAACCAAAGGAAGCCTATTCCGCATTGCGTATTGTTCTCTGCCAGAGATCTTCAGGAGGAAATTAAAATACACAGCTCTCAATACCTTCAAAATGTAAGGAAATGATATAAAGTGCACTACTGATGCTGAGGCTGGAAAGCAGCAACAGATACATTCAGATGAGGGGCTGGGGATATAGCTCAGTGGAATAAGCACTTGCCTAGCAAGCGCAGGGTCCTGAGTTCGATCCTCAGTACCGAAAAAAAAAAAAAAAAAAAGGAATCAGATGAAAACAAATGGTTGTGAAACAATATCACAGCAACTGGAAGCATCAAATCTTCTGCACGCACACACACACACACAATTTTAAAAACAATGACACATAGTGTTTTTTTTTTTCCAAAAAAAAAAAGAGAGCTGTTCAATCTGAGTTTGAGTCAAAGTTACAAATATTCAGCTAACACATCTGATTATAAATCAATAAACATTTAAAAATATAGGCAAATTATTAATTTTTCTGTAGTAAAGAGTGAAACTAAAATATCAAAAGATAATTTTATTCTGTAGCTACGACTTCAGAATGAAAACGTTAACAGAGGATGTACCATGAAACAATTCACACCTTGTCTCAGTGTCTGAGTTTGAAGAAAAGACTACTCCCCTTGGAGAAGACATTTCTGCAGCATTTCTTTCTTTAGTGTTGTCATGGATAATTAGAGAAAATAAAAAGATTTTTTCACATTCTATGAAGTCCATTACAATAATACTTTTCTATTTGAAAAGTATTGAACATTTATGAATTTAACAACAGTCAGGAAGCTGTAAGTTTCAAAATCATCCTTTTTGCCTGACTGGAAAATGGATACTACTTTGCCTTCTTTTTATGTATCACTGGCACACAGTGCTTGAGTTTTACTCTGAGAATTGATTTTTATAGCAACACATTTATAACTGAGATTACACTGAGAAAAAATATGTGTGTGCGTACACACACACACACACACACACACACACACACAGGCACTTTTTCTAACCAACACAAAGCTAACAAACGTGAAATCCTCTCTTCACATTCAAGATATCAAGGTAAGGAGGATATGTTTGAAAAATTGCTATAATACATCAGAAAATACAAAAATCAATAAGCTATAAAAGCTAAAAAGCTCCTCCAATTTAGTCCCTTTATTACTCAGTGTAGGTGGCCAGTGCCCGGAGAACAACCCAAGGTTGTGAAAAAGCCATTATACATCTAGTTGTGAACTGCAGACAATCCAGGCAGCTTCTCCAGGGCAGAACAAGTGTGCATCTGCCAAAGAAGAGGGGGCTTCGAATGGCCTCTAGATTCCTGCTTGTTTGATTGAGAGCTGGAAAGTGTGCTTGAGAAATCAGGCAGTGGAGACTGTGTTTTTGGCCCTTTTGCATGAAAATAAAACAGACCCAAAGAGCACTTCCCTTTTCTTCTGCCATTTTTCAGGCATAGCTCGTGTAGGGTGCTTTACGCAGCTGCACATTACTGCAAGACTCTTGGAAGGCAATGAAATGCGACACATCATGCTCAATAAAGTCTATACTTCAGTCTTAGGATGTGGGAATTATCTTGATTGGAAAATGTCTATTCTTTTTTTCTAGAACATGTGTCGGACATGCAGGGGTGATCTGATCAGGCACTGGTCAATATCGTCGAACAATTATTTAAACAAGGATTTCCAGATGCATTATTTCTTTGCACAGATCATTATTAGTACAACATTTGTTTTTTGTTTTCTGTTTTTTGTTTGTGGTGCTGGTGATTAAGTCTAGGGCCTCACACTTTCTAGACCTGTGTTTTACCTCTGAGCTAAACCCCTGTCCTGTTCCACTGTGTTTGAGTTGGTGCCATCACCATCTATTTTTAAATAAATACATATGAAATACTGATGTTACAGGCATGTGCTTGCATGCTGTCTGAAATGTTAAAAGCCTTGCTTCTTGAAAGATCTGACTTGATATGCCGACTCAGGCTTTATACAGAGAAGAAGTAAAGAGATGAAAATTCTGCTTCTTCCTTGCTTGTTCTTCATTAAATGGGATTTAATTGCAGTACACAAACAAGATAGTAGATTATCCTTAACTTTTAAGTGAGATGGCCTTTATAAATTCTTGATTTTCTCAATTAATTCCAGAATTTTGGTATATAATATGGTCAAATGCCATTTGCATCCATTCATATCTCTTTCCATTGTGCTTTTCTGTACTTCTGAGTTCGGAAATCAACATTTTCAAGAGTTCACCATAGTTAGAGTTCCAAATGCAAGTAGATTTCAACAGTGCAATATATTCCCCAAGAATCCAAGCCACTAGATAAAGCACTTGCCAGCTCACTGATAACTTCAGGTAGCTTCATCATTTACAGTATTGGATGTGCGAAATTATTTCTGCCACAGTCTTCCAGAACTGATCTAAAGAATAGCTTCATAGGTATCATGGACTTAAGCTCTACATCTACAGGCAATATTCTTAGTCAAAAATATGCTCTTGTGCTTTTGAACTGAATTATTCTAAAGAATAATAGCTTCATAGGTATCATGGACTTAAGCTCTACATCTATGGGCAATATTCTTAGTCAAAAATATGCTCTTGTGCTTTTGAACTGAATTATTCTAGTGGTGGTTCCTGGCTTTTCTTCCTGTCTAAAAGAGATAGAACGAGCACCTCCCTTGATGGGTCACTTGTGAGGGTCGTATCTCCCAGATCTGAGTAAAGCTGGCTCACAGTGTCCTTCTGATTTGTCTGTTGTAATCTAAATCGACTCTACTAAGTCACTTTCTGCTAAAATATACAGTGTAAATTCTATTTCCTTAACTCATACTTGATGGAACAAAGATAAAATGCTTATACAAGAAGTGAGAAATAAAAACGTGGCCCTGACATGAATTTTCTAGGGAGATGGTCAAGGTCTTGAGTAGCTTCTTTTACAACAAAACTTCTGTTCAACAGTGATTTAAACTGAATTATACCTTGAGTAAAATTTCTGAACATTCTTTGTCACATAACTTCAAGCTTTATTTTCACTACCTGCAACTTCTTGTTAAATAGCAAGGGTCTACTTAACTGGTTCATATTCAAAGCTGAGAAACGGCTCAAACTCAATTTTAGAAACATAATGTAAACATATAAGCAGCAAGACAGGCATACTTGTATAAAACTTTTACTTCTACTGTTAAACTATGTGCCAATGCATAATAAAAATTAATAGTGCAAAAGTCACTTGTCTTGAAAATACGCAAGTACTCCAGGTAAGGAAATTACATGCTAAGTTGATCTATCGCTTAGGCTTACTAATTTCAGTTATTTTTCAAACAGTCACACATCTTTACTGTGAAAAATAGTGTATATCTTTAGAGACTATGTTTATAGTCATAGATTTCAGAATCACACAGTAACATACTGGGAACCTTTATGTTTCTGGATATCCCAGTGCCTTTAAATACTATAAATGTGTAAAATCACTACTTTTAATACAAATGTATAATCCCCTGAGCAGTAGAAGCTATATGGTTTCATTTATCTATCTAACTAAAGTAATAAAGGAGTCAAATATATACTTTCCTCTTGTTTAATATGAAAGTAAATCATTTCCGTTTTACTTACATTTAAATATGTGTGCTTATGCTAAAAGTTTATGGGATGGATTTGGTTAGATACTCATGTACACTAAAGTTTTACTGAATAATGTTAAAATTCTTTAATAGTTTAGAAAATGTTTTGCAACAAGAGTAGTAAATATTATTTTTGAAATGACTCATGCTATTTCTATTACCTCCAATTACAAGAAAGGAGAAACCACAAACTTAGAATAAACAAGAGTATGGTAATCTCCTCTGGATTAAAAATCTGAAATCAATGTACAATTTTCTGACACAGTAATGATACTTTTGTTCAAAGATCCCAAATAATAAAAGTGGTGGTGATTGTAAACTTTCATATCATTAAATAAAATATTAAAAGTAAGTGCTTGTTTTAGGATATGACAGATTTATAGGTGGATGTATGAACATAATATGTACACGTACACATGTTTAAATTCTCGTAGTCGTTATGTCAAATAAAGTGTCTTCTTAGGCTCTCATTTTCATTCAACCGATATACTGTACCAAGGACTTATCTAGTCATCTTCTTCTTCTCTAGACGCTAAGAGGCTAATGTCAATTTAATGAGGACATGCACATCTGTGAGTACACTCAAGTGCGCGCGCGTGCGCGCGCGCGCACACACACACACTCACACACACACACACACACACAGCCCTTACTGCCCAAATTCTTGAAAAGCAGGGTCACATTTTTCTAACTATATCAGGCTAGAAAGTATGTAATCCTAACTACAATAAGACTTTTTCAAATGTCATTTTGAATATTTCACTTTGTAAAATTCCACTTCTTTCAATCTTCCTTAGGTACATGTCCCAGGACATCCTCTCCTCCTCCTGATTCACCACGGCTCCTTTTGCTCACATTCCTTAAAGCCCTTTAAGGCTTGCTCCTTTCTGTCCTGGCAGGGACAGTTCAGTCTGTTCTCGTCCTGTCCCGTCCTTCTTTAGGCCCATGACTTCACTCTGCATAAGTTCACGAGTCTGAATGAAGTCATCTTTTAGGGGGAAAAAATGGAAGAGCCATGGCTTCCAAGGGTTCCTTTACACAAATAGTAGTTGCTCAACAATCACATTGAATTATCTGGTTTTCTTATTTTAAATATTTTTATTTATTAGGTTTTTTTTTTTTTTTTGGTCTTTTTGAGCCAGGGTCTCACTATACAGTTCAGGCTGGCCTTGAGCTCACTTTGTAGCCCTGGATGGCCTCAAACTCAAATGAGCCTCTTGCCTTGACTTCCTGAGTGCTAGGATTACAGGCACGTGCCACCATGCCCATCTGGTTTTCTTGAAAAGAACAGACAGAGCTCAAAAGCTACTTAATTCAGTGAAAGCAGACAATTCACGGTTAAACTTACTGTGTGCACTTTAAAATCATTTTATAGTTTCATTTTGAAAAAGTCATCTTTCTGTGGGAATAAAGGAGTATTATATAATGCCACTTTTTTCATATTTTTAACAGTGTTCTCTTGTTGAAGAATGTAAACTATGATAAATAATCAAAGTATGGATAAGCACAAATTTAGTCTTATAAATTCTCCATTTTGGGTTCACCAAAGTAAAAAATAATGCAAGGATTGGTGGCGGTATGAGTAAGTTATTTTTTAAAAAGCGATTAGGTAAAGGAGATTGAAAGCATGAAAGGTAATCTTCGAGATTAAACAGGGCGATGTGCATGCCTATAATCCTAGCACTTCAGAGACGGACGCAGGAGGATCACCATAAATGTGAGGCCCACCTGGGCTATGTAGTGAGTTCAAGGCCAGCATGGACTACATAGTGAGACCCTCTCTCAAACTAAACTAAACTAAACTAAACTAAACTAAACTAAACACCAAAACTGAAAGCAAATCATAAAACAGTTTAAATAATCATCATTTTTTTAAAATCACAGAACACTTTTGTGAGATATATTTTATTTTTGATGAAAGGTCACCACTGATAGCTTATTTTATTACAATTCACCTTCATAAAAATTAATAAAAGACAAGTTGAAATAGACAATGAAATTTGTTTTTAAGGCCTAAATCCTCAATACCATATCTATTAGTCACTAAGTTTGTAACTTAAAAATAAATTACTATATCACTGCATAAATAGTTAAGTAATATTAAATATCAAGGCTTATATAGTCAATTTCAATGAAATTAATTAATTTGACTGAGATTTTTAAAAGTTCATAAGATATAAAACCACCTATAAGCATTTTATAATAATTTTAAAGATATCATCCTCCATAAACTCTAACTAGCTGTTCATTTTTTACTTTTTACCATTTAAAAATGTTATTAGTGGCTTTGCCTTAACAACTGACAAATTAATACTTAAACCCTTCTTACTAGGTTTTCTATTCATGCCTGTTTTAGACCTCTAAAGAAATATGTGAGTTTCTTACCAATTCTTAGTTGGTAGAACATAATGCCAGAAGCCAATATGGTATTGGACTAAACAAATTTATGTTCAGATTTGTGATAAATGAACTTAAATTTTAATTCTTTATATTATCATACTCATAATATACAGGTAATAATGTCTATCTTAAATAAATATCTCAACGATAGAAAAAGACATAAAATGCAGACACAGGAATCAAATACAGACTCAGTGACTATAAAAGTCTCTTTATTCCATAATAAAAAAAGATTAGGAAGTTGCTAGCAGAATCAATTTTTACCCTATATATGGTATTTGTTCTAGTTATCCTTTTTTCCAGAAGTTCTTATTAATATCAGAGTTTCTGTACTCAACAATTTCATCCAAAATATAGACTGTGTTTTTTTTCTAACTGTCCTAAGTTACCACAGAACTGTAGACTTTATAAATCCCATATATCTCTGCAGAAAATTCATTGCATTCCCTCTCATAAGCTGAATTCCCTTATTTCTTGAAAACAAACTGAAGGTGTTGTTCTGCTGTTTCCGAATACAACACAATGTGAAGACTTGCCCAGTTATGAATTTTCAGAAACTGTTGCTCCTATGCTGCTTCTCAGCTTATTTTAAGAATCGCCTTTGCTCCCTAAATGCCTGTTGTTGCACCGTCCTTTGTCCATATTCAGATACAGTGTCTCACCCTCATTTCCAGCTGTATATATCATTATCCACATTATTTATACTAACTGCATATGAATTTCATTCATCTATTCATAACAATTTCTCTGATGATTTTTAACTGTCTAGAAAATGGGTTGTCACCAGGCCAAAGGAATGAATTCAGGAAGATAACTGGAAAGGCTCAGCGATCAGTGCCAAAAGTCCTGTCAGGTCCAGAAACACCTGCTGGGTCCGGAGAGTCATAGTGCTTCCAATACTGAGATAATGGCAGGGTGCCAGAGAGACTATTAAAGTTATTGTCGATGTTTTGTAATGGAAAAGAAGCACAGACACGTTTTTAAAATGTGCCTGATGAGTAATCTAAGGTTCAACTAGGGCCTGGGATATAGCTCAGCAGTGTAAGAGCTTCCCTGGCAAGCATGAGGTCATGAGTTTGAGTCCCAGAACCAAACAAAATAGAATTCAACTACAACTGAAAACAATGATATCGAAGTGGTAGCAGTTAAATTTTTTTCAGTTTTTTCTAAAGGTATTTAATTTCTAATGCAAGAAAATAGATAACAAATTGCATTGTTTAGACAAGTTCATGACTTTCTTAATGAATAAACAGAAAGGAAATGAGGGGTACAATTTTGAATCAGGTAATTAGAGAGCAAGCCAGTTCCTTCTGGAAAGACCATGGTGACCTGCACTCTAAGTATGAAATTAGACCAAGGTGGCCTGGAGAAAATTATAGAAAAAAGTCTTGCATAATGTGACAGATTATAAATTATACAAAAAAGTGATACTTGTGTTTAATAACATTGAAGGTTTTGATCAGAAAGTATCAAAATTGATTTTAATAATAAAAGCAATAGAATCCTTGGTAAAATTAAAAACTAAGATGTGGCTGTGCATTGCTGTTGATATGGGGCAAAGCTGTTTGATCTTCTCTAACAATTGTTTTCTAAATTTCCTACATTACTAGTTCTCCACTTGTTTTTCGCAAATAATCTAATCACCATCTTAGAGATCTTATTCATCTAAATACGGTACCAAGTTGGGTAATGTTCGCTTTACCTGGGTTAGCAAAATTTCCGAAGGCTTTATCCTCATCAGTTATGTATTTAGTCTGTACATCTTTATGTCACTATGCTTGTCACTGCAAGAAAACCATAGAATATAGAATCTTCCATTCATTAATTTATGACATAGTGTGAAACAAAGTTTGTTACTGATCTCTTTGGGAATCAGTGAATTCCTTGATAAAATAAGTAATACAGAAGTATTATAAAGATGAAATGTGCTGTCCATGAAATGTTCTTGGCACCGTGCTTGGCACGGTGCGGGAATGGAAAGCAATTAAAATCACAGTTCCCAATTTGAGACCCGCGGGGCCTGCTGTGAAGACGCAGCTGAGTGGGTCACATGTTCAGGCAATGAAGAAAACCTGATGCGGCAACAACATAAAGCATAAGCACTACTAAATATTTTAAGAGGAACTTGATAAAAATAAATAAGATCTGATAAATCTTATTAAGCAGCAAAGACAATCCAAAACCGTCTTGCCTTTGGAATTAATCTGTTCATGATGGTGTGAGAAGAGAGAGAGATACAGAAAGAAACAGAGGGAGATGGAGACAGAGATGGAGACAGATAACATATATCACCTCTTCCTTTCTTCCTGTTTGTACACCCACGCCCTTATGGAAATTCTGTCCACCTGCTGAGTCAGAAGTTAATTTCCCCAAACAGATCTCATAAGGACAAACTATCACAGTCCTACTTCTGCTCAACACTATGAGCAATCCATACTCCTGAGGAAAACAAAATGGACAACTTTGGAAAACAGCTTTTCATAACTCTTTTTGTTCATTTGGATGCAATTTGTGTGCTACCATGGCCCCAGTGCCCAACCAGGAACTCGTTTTCTGGGAAACTCTCATGCCTAAGTCAAAGCTGCACTCTTGGATTTGCTGCTTCTTTGCTTCAACTTCTAGAATGCTCGCATTCTATCTTTTATCTATCTATCCTTTTCATTTGTCTCTAAAAATTCAACTTAAGTTGAACCTTTTGTTCAACCTGAAGACTGATTTATTGTCCTTCTCAAGTAATCTGAGCAAGGCACCATTCATTATTCCAATAATCACACACTGCTCACAATCTCCCCCCATTCGGTATTTTTGCAAACATATTACAACCCCATTCGATATTGTAAATTCTGTTATGTCAGAACTATTTGATATACTCATATATTTGAAATTTTCTACTTCTCTGACATGTGGTAATTACTGTAAATTTAAAGGTCATTTGTAAATACAGAAGCAGGTATATAAATGAGTTCAAAAAATGACTGAAAAATAACAATTTAACACTAACTTTCTCTGAATCTTCCTGTGCTTTATAAAGGATGTGGGAATGCATCATGATATAATTTTAAAAGCAGATTAAAATTTATAGTTGCTCAGTGCCTCATTCCTGTAACTGGCCTTCGGAGAATATGAACACTGTCAGTAAATGACTAGCAAAAGTAGACTAAAGGAGTTACGTTATTTAAATGATTATGCTACACCCGGGCAATTACTTTTGAAAGAGCTTTGACTTCGCTAAGCATAGCCATTGAACTTTGTGTTTCTTGTCTTTATTTGTGGTAAGTAAATGCAAAGAGAAGTTACATTTTTTTACTCTATCACATCCTTTTACTATGAGAAATCTCTATTTGGTGGGAATTTAAGTTATTAGTCCACTATTATGAAAAGCCAAATTCTCCTTGTTTATGAATATGCTATACAAATTATACCAATTAATCTACTGATGGAAAACTGGTATAAATCTCAATATTCGCTATTTATATTTGTAATATAACAGATGTAAAATCACATTTATTTTGTCTTACCGCAGATATACTATGCCATGTATCCTGAGATGCTAATTTTTAAACAAAAAGTGAAATTGTGTTGTCAGTTTACACTAAGGAACAATAAATGTCTTATACTGAAAAAAATAAGGAATTTGATCAAATATAGTTTATCTTGAATGTATTTAATGGGCACAATTTCACAGGGTCAACACTGGATTATCTGCCAGAATGAAAAGGAGTCATGTCCGAATATCTAAAACTATTTATATTTGACTTTGGAATATATTCAAGCAAAGAAGATTTAATTTACTAATTAAGATGTTTTACTATGAATGTGAAATGAATTTATATTTCCTAAGTGAACATCCATTGTATTGTGTATATGTCATATTGTATGTATGTATTGTATATATGCCATAACAATTTCATATTGCAATAAATATACTTTCCTTGTTTTCTTACATTACGATTTGCATGTCCATAAAAATTGACATGTACTTAGGACATTTAATTCATGCAAAAGTCCTGATTTTTTCCTAATTGAGTCACATTGATGATTGCATTTATATGTTTGTTCAGAAGAGAACTGTTTCGATGTTCAACCTGTGGTTTTGGTGACTTTATATGATAAAACTAACAAATAGCACATTGACATATACAATCAATTAATACCAGGTATGATAATTGTGTGATGTTAAGGAAAACTAAACATATGTAAATTTAGGTTATGTGCACTTTTCAGCAGAGATTCAGATACTTCCCATTTCTTTATTTTACAGATATCATGTACTCATTTTTTTTCCTTCTGTATGAAAAGCAAAACATGTGCTTCAGGTAAAACTAAAAATTCTGTAAGGTGGACTTTTCTCTATGAAATGTACTTCTTTTACAAATACTTTTATATTTTAGTGACATATTTGAAGTGCTTTGGTAAAAACATGTTTGTACTTACTTTAAAAAAGGACATACTGCCTGTTTCAGCAGTACATATAAAAAGGGGGAACAGACTAGCTGGGTTTGATTTAATAATTGTTGCATTCCTAACTTTATTTTTTTAGGACAGGAATAATTCTTCTTAGTTTCCAAAATGTATACTTATTATAAGAATGATAATTTTCAATGAGCAATTATTCCTTAAATTGTTTATTTATAAGCTTTACCAATACTAAATATATTAGTCATGTTGTATATATTTCTAGGTCGTGAAAGAGTAATATCCAACATGAACGACTACTCTGAAAAGTGATTATATACTTAATTCATAAATAAGCATTAATTTTCTCTTTAAAAGATCATGCCTCCCAATGAAATAATTGTACAATTTCAGTAAAATATTCAATTACTTCTTTAAAATTGTATGTTGCTAAATTAAGTAGTGTGGGTGGATTTTTCTCTTCTTAAACAGTCACTTTCATGTCCTGCAGCTCTCTCAGTTCTAGCGCAGAAGGATGAGCAGGGAGCCAGACTTGAGTCGCATCATTTTGATGTAAATGACACTCAGGACGACCTGCAGGGACCAGGGGTGACTAATCAGTCATGTGCTGTTCACATCCACATTTTCACATACTGATTGCAATTTCTAGGCATCTGTGCATATTGAAAATTGAAATCTAGAAATGAAGAGATTTCCTAAGCAAAGAAAGCGAGCCATTTGAAACTGTACGATTTTTCCTGTTTGTTTCCTATTTGTAGGAAAAATCTCTTCATAAAGTGTAGAAGATACTTTATTTCACTTAAGCTTGTCTTTTAAAAAAGTAATATTTGATGACAAAGTCTGTAGAACATTAATGAGTTTTCATTTGATTCAAAAAGTTAACTATATGCATAGAAGGAGCTGAACTTCTAACAGGGAATTACTCACAAAGGGAAATTAAATTTAATTTTCTAACTGATGTGGCTATCTGTTAATATTTTTATCAAATAGAACAAATTCCAATATACCATAGTGGGAGCTCTAACATTTTAAGGAGGCATTCAGATGTGTACAAATTAGGTTAAAGACAAGAGCACCAAGGAGAGCAACAGGCCAGCACATTTTTCAATGTTTATTTTTTATTTTATTCTGTTGTTATTCTTGACAATAGCTAAGCTGAATCACAATGCATGGCAAAACTCTTGAGGAAGTGATTTATCCACTTTTCATTTGTGTACCGTAAGTATTATACAGTACTAAAAGCCCAGATCTTATTCTTTCTTAATGAAGTAAAGCCTTAGAAAATGCACTAAATTTTTAAAAATTCTACTTAGGAAATTATTGTGGAAAATGTGGCCAAGGCAGGAAAAAAGAGAGAAGTAGCAATAAGTACAGAACTTGAATAGGAAACATATTTTTAAAGATTTCACAGGTGCTGAAAAGACATGGACATAAAATTTGAACTAAAACCTACAAAGTAAATGTGTGATGGTCTGACCAGTACTGCAGAAACATTAACTGTAAAAGTGGTAGAGTACGGTTGGATGTGGTGGTGCATTCCTGTAATCCTAGCACTCTAGAGGCTGAGGCAGCAGGATCATTGATAATTCATCAGCCTGGGCTCCAAAATGAGCTCAGGACCAGCATGAACTGCATAGTGAGACCCTGTCTCAAAAGGGTAAAAAAGGGGCTGGAGATATAGCTCAGTGGAATAAGCGCCTGCCTAGCAAGCGCAGGTCCTGAGTTCGATCCCCAGTACCGCAAAAAAAAAAAAAAAAAAAAAAGGGTTAAAAAAAAATAGTAAAGTACGTTATAAGTCCAAAACAGCACAGTCTGCATTATAGAAATACTGCACATCTTAGAAAATTCTAACATCATAACTTTGGTAATGAACATGTTTGTCTGAAGATGATTTGCTTTTGTTTAAAGTATGTTAATTAGCTGCTGAACAGTTTCCCAGAGACTGGCCATTGTTTTTCTTTTTTGTTGTTGTTTTGTTTTTTCTTCCTCAAAACTCCGACATTTTATTGTAAAGTAAGTACAATGAGAACTTTGGATATGCTGGAGAAAAGTAGAAAATAAATTAAGAATCATGCACGCTAAGGTGAGATCTCAAAATATTTCAAAATGATTAGTTACACTCAATCTAGCTTGGTCTTTCCACAGTTGTGCTCTTGGTACAAGTAGCTATATGTGAGAATCCCAAAAGAGTTAAATTAGCTAATGAGCGATTCCTATATATAGATAAATTTTATATTATATGTTTACAAATATGTTCTACAAAGTAACATTCTTTCTTAGAGATATACTTTTTTGGAACTAAGATACGTTTATTCAACACATTATCGTAAAGAGAATTAAAAATAATAAAAAGCATTAGAAATGATACAGAATTTCACTAAACAAGATGATAGGAATTCAACAATGGTTGTTATATAGCATATTGTTTCCTTCAAATTAGTTATTCAGATTACCACATACAAGCATCCAAAACTGGTCAAAAAATTAAAAGGAAAAGAAAATTAAACATTAACTGTTCCTTTCAGTACACCAGTAGAAATCAGTAGTACAATTATCCCAGCTGTCCCATGTAAATACATATATTTTGTATTGCACTTTCTTTCTTTCTTTTCTCCTTTCCCTCATTCCAGTTACTTTTTCCCTTTGAGGAGTTTCTCTCCATTTAACCATATCTAGTGAAACTTCCAGGTTTTATTTACTCTTTCCTACCCTGGAAAACAATATGATGTTTATACATCTAGGTCTGATTTATTTCACTTATGAGTATGGTCTCTAGTTTCATACATTTATCTATAAAGCCTTGAATTTAACTTTTCTTTATAGCCCAGTAATACTCCACTGTATAAAAATACCACCTCTTTTTATCTATTCCTCACTTGATGGACATTTGGGTTGTTTCCAAGATTTACCTATGGCAAATTGTGCTGCTATAAATATAGGTGTACATGTATCATTGTAGTGTGATGATTTCAGTTGTGGAAAAATACCCAAAATGGGAATAGCTGGGTTGAATGAGACTTCTAATCCTAGATTTTTGAGGAGTCTTCACACCGATTTCCATAGTGGTTATGTTAGTTTACACTCCCATCAACAGTGGACAAGGTTTCCTTTTTCCCCACAGACCCTCAACATTTGTTGTTAGTTGATTTCTTGATGATAGCCATTCTTTCTGGGATGAGATAGAATCTCAGGATTGTTGTAATTTGCATTTCTCAAATGATCAGTGATGTTGAACATTTTTTCTTTTTTGAAAATTTTAAAAATAGAAGGAAAACATATTAACAAACAGTCATCCATTTAAGCATTTTTTCATATATGTATTTGCCATTTGTATTTCTTCATCTGAGAAGTATGTATTTACCTCAAGTGACCATTTTTTTGATTGGGATTTTGAATTTTGGGGGCCTGATTTTTTTTAATTCTTTATATGTTCTAAATAGAAGTCCTTTATTTCAGGAACAGTAAACTCCAATTCTTTCCCAATTCACGTGTTTTCTTTTTACTCTGTTAATGATTTCTCTTGATGTTAAAAACTTTTCACTTTGATGAGATCCCAGTTGTTGACTCTTGGAAGTACTTCCCAAGCAACTGGGTTTTGTTCATGAACTGTCTACTTATCCTAATGTTGTCAAGATTTCTACCTACTTTCTCCTCCAGTATATTTAGTGTTTTGGTTTTAATATTCAATTTATTAAAGGGGCTATCTTTCTTCCAGTGAACATGTTTGGCCTCCTTGTCAAAAAGAAGGGGACTGAGTACATTTGTAGTTGTATCTGCATCTTCTAATCTGTTCCCTTCATTCTCAGGTCTGTTTTTTTTGCCAGTATCTGCTGATTTTATCACAGTAGATTTGTAGTATAATTTTTCAAGTCAGGGATTGTGATGCCTTTTACCCTTCTTTGTTGCCCAAGATTGCTTTCTCTATTGTAGGTCTCTTCTGGTTCCACATGAATTTTGGGAATATTTCCTCTAGATCTGTGTGGTATACTAGTGGTATTTTGATTGGGATTACATTGAAGGTGTATGACAATTTTGGAAGCATGGCCATTTTCACAGTGTTGGTTTATAATCCAGAAGCAAGGAATATCTTTCCATTTTCTGAAATCCTCTTTAATCTCTTTTTTCAGAGTACTTAATTTTCACTGCATAGATCTTTTACTTCCTTTGTTAGATTGATACCTACATATTTCATTTTCTTGGATGCAGTTGTGAAAAGTATGGTTTACCTAATTTTTCTCAGTGTTTTTGCTGTTTGTGTATGGGAATACTATTGATATTTGAGTATTGACTTCATCCCATATATATTATCTGAACATAGTGCAAGGAAATTGTAAATTACTGTAGCCAGCTAAGCTACAGAATTTGGTTATTAAATCCATAAGCCTTTTGGTGGAGTTTTAGAGGTCTTCTAAGTAGAATATCATGTCATCTTCATGTAGTGATGATTTCACCCCTTCCTTTACTATCCTCATTCCATTTATTTCTCTCTCTTTGTCTAATTGCTCTGGCTAATGTTTCCAGACCTATATTGAATAGAAGTGGTGACAGTTGACATCCTTATGCTTTTCCTAATTTTAAAGGGAAAGCTTTCAGATTTTTTTCCATTTAGTATGATATTGGCTCTTATTTTGTCATAGAAAGCTTTTATCAGGTTGAGGCAAAGATCATCTATTCCAGTTTTATCATAGGTGATGTTTGAATTTCATCAAAAGCTTTTTCTACATCTGTTGAAATGATCATGTGTTTTTGTCTTTGGCTCTTTTGATATGGTGTATTGCAATTATTGATTTGTATACACCGAACCATCCCTACATTCCTGGGATGAATCCCATTTGACATGTTGTATGATCTTCATGTAGCTTTGTTGCATTCTGTTTACTAGTACTTTATTGAAGATTTTTTGTGTCTATGTTCCTTGGGGAGACTGACCTGTAGTTCTCTTTTTTTGGTTGGGTCTTTCTTTGGTTTTGTTATCAGGGTAATATTTGCCTCCAGGAAAGTTAGGAAGACTTCCTTCCCTTTCAATTTCATTAAAGAGTCTGAGAAGTGGCATTAAATATTCTCTAAATTTCTTATAAAATTCAGCTGTGAATCCATCAGGATGTGAGCTTATCTCTTTGCTAAGTATTTAAATACATTTTCAGTTTCATTGACTGATATTGGGTTATTCAGGATTTTTATATCTTCTTGATTCACCTTTAGTAATTCATGTATATCTAGGAATCTGTTTCTTCTGTGTATCTATCCTGTGAAAGTAAAGATATTTGAAGTAGGTATTCATGATCTTCAGAATTTCTATAGAGTCTGTAGTGATTTCACCTATTTCATTTCTTATTGCACAAATTTGAGGGTTTCTTTTCTCCTTTTTTGATAAGGCTGGCCAGTAGTTTTTCGACTTTATTTTTTCAAAGAACAAACTCTTCAATTCATTAATTTTATATTGTTTTATTAGTCTCCATTGCATTTATTTCTGCTCAGACCTTTAGAATTTGTTGGCTTCTTTGGGCTTTTTGCTTGATTTGCTCTTCTTGTTCCAGGAGCTTTCGGTGCACCATAATGTTTTTTATTGGTGCTCATTCTGTTTTCTAGATGTGAGAATTTACTGGTATAAATTTACCTTTTCAGACGGCTTTCATTGTTTCATACACATTCTGGTAATTTGTATCTGTATTTATATTTGATTATAAATATTGCTTAATTTATTCCTTAATTTCACCTGTGAGCAATTGGTTGTTCAGGAGGGTGTCATTTAATTTCCATGGATTTATGAAGTTTTTGCTATTTATTTTGTCAATAATTTCCAATTTCTTTGCACTATGGTCAGATAATATGTGTGGGAGAATTTGAATTCCTTTGCATTTAATTAAGCATGTCCTATGTGCTAGTATGCGGTCTATTTTGGAGAATGTCATCTGTGCACCTGAAAGAATGTATATCCTGATGTTGTTGCGTGGAATACTCTAAAATTTTACCAAGTCCATTTGTTTACAAGTTTGATTTAGTTCTGCTATTTCTTTCTTTTTTTTTTTTTTGCGGTACTGGCGATCGAACTCAGGACCCTGCGCTTGCTAGGCAAGCACTTATTCCACTGAGCTATATCCCCAGCCCCAGTTCTGCTATTTCTTTGCTGTTTTTATGGTGAGTTGATCCATCTCTTTGTGATGATGGGATGTTAAATTCCCCTGTTATGACTTTGTTGCTTCTCATTTGATTTTACACATCTATTACAATTTGTCTTATATAGTTGGGCGCTCCTGTATTGGTGTATATATACATGATTATTGACTCTTCCTCTTTCAGTTTTCCCCTAACAAGTCTGTAGTGAGCTTCTTTATCTGTTTTGATTGTTCTTGATCTGAAGTTCACATTTTCTGCAAACAGAATAGTTACCCCTACTGTTTTCTGTGTTTCTGACTCATGGAGTACTGCTTTCCATCCTTTGATGTTAAGTCTATGAATTTCCTTTGGAGCTGAACGTGTTTCTTACATATAGCATATTGTCTGATTTTGTTTACTGATCCAGTTTGCCAGTCTGCTTCTTTGGGTTGGTGAATTGAGCCCATTTACATTAAAGGTTATAACTGATATGTATTGGCTTCTTTGTCATGTTATTTTCCTGTTCCTGGTTCCTCCTTTTTACCTCTGTTTAACTGCTTGCTCTGCTTGGTGGTTCCTTTCTGTTTTTGCTCTTGAAATTGTGGTCATTTTTATCTCATTAGGATATCCTTTAGTACTCTTTGTAGGTTTGGTTTGGCACTCATGAATTTCTTCAGTTGTTCTTTATCATGCAAATATTTCATTCTCCATTAATTTTGAAGGATATTATGGCAGAGTATATTAATCTGGGTTGTAAATTGTTTTCTTTCAAGACCTGAAACAGTTTATTCCAAGCTCTTCTTCACTTGATGGTTTGTGTTGAAAAATCTGCCATGATTCTGATGGGCTTTCCTTCATAAGTGATCTGTTTCTTTTCTCTAACAGCTTTTCACATTCTGCTCTTTTGCTGAATTTCTAGAAGCTTAATTATTGTGTGTTTGCTTATAGATTTATTTTGGTTATGGCTAATTGGAGTTCTATATGCCTCACTGTATATTAGATTATTTTCCTATGCTTGGGAAATTTTCTACTATTGCTTCTGAAAATAGTCTTTTTATGTCATTACTGTTGACTCCTGTTTTGTTGACACCTATCCTTCTTACAATCTTCTTATTTGTATCATCCTGCAGCTGTTGAACTATTAATTCCTGGTTCCTTGTCATTTTAAGAGATCTTTCCTTTCACGATCACTAGCTATAATGTTGTCTTCAACATCTGAAAGTCCATCTTCAGATTTGTTCAAGCAGGTTTGCTAACTTTCACCAGAATTTTTAATTTCCTGGATATCTGTTTGAATCTGTTTCACTCATTGTAATTCTTTCCTATATTGTTCATTCCTTCATTTTTCTATGTTCTTCTATTTTTATATCTTCCTTAGATGTGCTGAGCAATTCTTTCATTATTGTTATAATTTATGACATTTACCTGAGAGATTATTTTTATTTGATTTCTTCTATACCCTGATGGAATTGTTTCTTTACTTCAGCTGCAGCCACTTCAGAAATTTCAGGTTTGTGATTTCTGAGTTCTTCTACGTCAATGTCTCCTGGATATGTTTTGGATAGGCTGGAGATCTGAGATTTCATTTGATCCTTTGTCATTTTCCAAGCTCCTGAAATTCACCAGGGATCATCTTTGCTTCTACTATGATGGGAAGCTGGGACACAGCTCACTAAAGCTCCTTAAGCTATCCAGAACTCTAACAAGAGAGGTGAAAAATCTGGCACAAGTATATGTCTTTTCTGGTCATATTCCCAGTGAATTGCTTTTTCCAACCAAACTCCACCTACTAACAGTCCATGCAGCTATAAATATGTTAGTGGATTAATCAGCTGATAAGTATTGTGCTTCTTTGAGTCAATTGTCTTCCAAAGTTCCCAGCTCTTAACAGATAAGTCTTTTTGGAGGCATTTTAGAGCTAAACCATAACAGCATTTGATTTCATTTCTTGTATGCCCTTATTTCCAGTATAGTTTCTTCCCCACATGTTTCTTTGAGTACTTAGTTTTAAGTAGATTTTATTTTCATACACAATATAGTCAGCAAAGCATATATGTATATACTGAATATTTTTAAATCATTTAAGAAAAGATAAATGAATTTTAGATACATTGTCTTTCATCCTTATCTATATAATTTGTCTATTGAAGTTCATTTATTTTTACCTAATTGGTGAAATATAAATGCTTGGTGTTATTTATTTTTATCTTAAATAACTTTGTTTAATAGTTATTGTAAGGAAGGACTTTAATCAAAAGATTTTCCCAATCTTTGTTCTTTGGAAATGTCTTGGAGAAGAGTCCTAGTCTTCTCAGTTTTATCTTCTCATAAGGGCAGTTCTACCATAGAAGATTAGTTGGCTTGCCTCGTGGGAAACAAAGATAGTCCTAAGCCAACACCTGGTAGGATGAAAATGTTCTGTCTCTGTAATTTTCCTATCTCTACCAAGACAGGAACCCGAAAAGTAAAACTAATGTCAAAAGAGTGTGACAAGGGTTATGTTGGAGAAAATCATGCTTCAAATGTGAAAGACTAGTCATGCAAAATGAAATCAGAAAACTTAATGAATAAATATTTGTTTACTATATATATTTATGATTTCCAAATACTCACGTTTTAAAAATAATTTTTACCAATTAAATAATTGCTTTGCTAGGAAAAATATCACTTTTCCTCCCGTGTGTTGATTGTAGTAGATTCTGTGAGCATACTTAGAGCATTCATTTCACACTGATGACATCATTATCCCAAAATTCAATTGAAGAACTAAAGTTGGGAGAAATGTTTAATTTACTGATCACTGTGTTTCCTTAATTCATCTCTGTGACCTACAGAATTAAAGTCAATAAATAATGAATAAAATCATAAATTAATATATATGAGATTTTTATAGAATTTCTAAAGGTTTCAAGTCTATTAAATGGGATCTTACATCTCATATATGAAAATATCTGCAGTAAAGTCACAGCAGCATAATTATAACCCAAATCCTAGTGAGTAGGTTTAGGCGTGATTGGTCCTCTCTTTCAACCTTACCACAAAAAAAAGAACCTGTATGTAGCTTTTATGAGTTTATAAAAAAAAAAAATCACCCCCTTTCTGTAGCTTCACTATCAACAAGATGATGACCTAATTTTGGACTTGAAAGCTGTCTCTATTAATCTCTTTCCAAGAAAATGGGTAAGTGTTGGAGTTAGAAACTAATTAGAGGGCAGCATGGCAGCTGGAAAATGGTCTCTGTGTTTCCAAAAATCTAACTTCCACACACATCAAATCCCTACTCTTGAAAAAGTGAATTTGAGCAGTCAGGAGATCAGAAACTTAAATTTGAAGAGTTTTCTGAAACAGGATTCAAGATGTAACACAACTCTGAAACAAGTAGAATGCCTTTTGTGATGTCTAATAGTGACCCTCGAGGAAGAAAAACCTGTAATTGGAAAAGAAATTGTTTCAAGGAGATTTCTTAGAGCTTTCCAGAAATGCTCTCTCTCAGTAGAGTGTTTAAAGATTAACCAGCAAGTTACATAATTATCAGTGCTTCTAAGAGAGTCCTTATATCAGAATATGAGATAGTTTGCATTTTTAAGAAGTAGATTTTCAATTAATAGGTCACAGGAAAGGAAAAATGCAATGTTCTGTATACTATTAAATCTGAAATTCCTGAGCAACCAATCATAAAAAAACAAATACTGCCGACACCTTAAGTTCTGCAGCAAAAAGTGCATAGGTACCAGTGCTATTGAGTGTGTGAAGAGAAAATTAATGCAGTCTCAAGTGTAAAAGCAGCAGGGCAAGTCCTCTGTTAAATATAAGTGAAATCTCATAGACAATGCATTTCAAAATAATTAGAAAACAGTGCATCCCTCTTTCAACTAAAAATAACATTGTATTTATTTGAAGGATGAAAAGATAATTCACTTTGACTTAGTTTGCTAGAAAAAAATTGTTAACCTTGATCTTTTGTTTCTGAGGTTATAATCAAGGCAATGACAGACATTAGAGAAAGGTACATAAATAGAAGTAACCACATTGAGTCCATCAAAAATGTATAATGCTAATTGACAACTGTGAATTTATTCATTCACTTATTAAATATTTTCACAGCTAAATATACCAGACATCATGTAATACCTATGTATTCAGAAGGGAATACATTGTAAAGAAATTTATCCTAAGGATTGAAGAGCTGCAGAGAAAACACCAGCAGGTAAGGATTAGAAGCAGGTACAAAATGAATGCATGGATAATTGTTTAGAACTTTAATTTTTAGCATGTTAAGAATTTTTTTAAAACACACAAATTTGTGCTTTTTATGATGTATAATATAATTTTATAGATTTGAATTATTTTACAAAATATCTATGTAATTTCTTTTTCCAGTTTCTGATTCCACTATGTTCCTCAAAAATCCTTTTGTAAAACGTCAAGACAATCTTGTCTCCAGTCAAGGTCTATGTAAACATACTAAGGTCATAATTCATAACAAGCTTTACCATGTACACTAATGATTTTTAATAAATTTTGAATTTCTCAAAGTGTAATACAACCACTATTGTTAATTTCCTATCTCCATGTCCAAAATTCTGTACTGCCTATATTTTTTGTGTGTTATTTTTTAAATGTCTGTGTGTCCTTTAATATATATTAATTCTTTAATCTTTAAAATAAAAAAGTATTTATTTCTTATTATCATTTGAACAACTTTAGAGATACTGAAGACATACTAGTGAAGGGTAAGAGAAATATTTGCTATGGAAAGATGAAACGTCCCTGAAAAAGGCGTGATATAGAATGGATGCATAAACAGTAAACATACATGACCGCATGACATATCCATAGCACTGTTATGCCAAAGAAAATTAAGCATCACATACTCACTGTCCAGTGCATGAGGTTACTAGGTGGATATTTCCATAAGCAGTCAAAGAAAACTTATCTGACAAGTCTTTATTATAGAGAACCCAGAAGAATTGAGAGAGTGGAGACAATGGTGGTTGGAAGAATGTTGGAGGCAAATAATTTAGGAGCAACCTTGAAATGTCTGAAGAGCTAAAGAAGGCCAGGAATATTGAGACAGAGAATGCAATTAAGAAGGAAGCAGTGTGCCAGGAAGTAACTGTAGGGCTCTGTGCCACCGAAGAGTTTGTTGCATAACATTTTAAGACTATAGTATGTATCTTTTAATATCATTCTGGCTTTCACATAGAGACTAAAGCAGAGGGAAAGAATGGGGGACGGACACAGGAAAAGCAGGGAGAACGCCACTGTCACAGTCTAGCTGGAAGATGAAGGCAAAGATGAGTGGACAAGTGGATTCGATTTGACAGCAAACCAAACAGGACTGTTACTGATGTAGATGTGGGATGTGAAGAAGGAAAGGATACCCGGTTATCTCTGAGATGTTCACCCAAAACAGTTCAATAAAGAGAGTGGAGACATTCATTAAGAGGTAGAAAAATAGGGGAATGTGATGGGAGATTTAGCAATAATAATTTAATTGGGAGAACAAAACTAAAAATTTGTTTTGGGGTATCTTCACATACTGAACACAGATATGCCTTGGGAATCATTTCTAAGACTCTTTTTCAGCATTTTCTCTAAGTGAAGTTGTAGTGGGAAAAGCCAATTTGCAACATCTATCCAGTTCATTGTGAACAAGGACTAAGTTGCTTTCTCTCTTATGAGCAGTGGTAACACAATCTTCTGCCATGTACCCAACATGAGGAGAGGGAGGCAGTGCTGTTATAGATACAGTGGTACTGAAGTTGGTATATAAGCATGTAATTTAATCTGCTCTAGCCCAAATCTAAATATATTCCTTTCATACTACAACCATTTGAAACTGCAATCACTTCACCTTATGACTGAGTTATTACCAAGAAAATGTAAATCATCATAAAAATTGTCAAATACATAATCTTTTAGTGTTCTATAGTCCTAAGTGGACTAAATGCTAAAGCTTATGTATCACTCAATACCTTGCCAACAGCTATCTGCATTCGCCTTCCTCCAAATGGAAAACACTTTCACCAGTAAAGATGTTTCTTCCCCATCATAGTAAGGGGACTTTTCTAGGGCTTGTAGCACCTGATCAAGCAGGCATGTCTCTAGCTTCATTGGTATGTTGGATTCAATGGATCAAGAGGTATGCTCTGTGGTACAAACTTGTGTCGATGTCACTCAAACGTCCAAATGTTATACGTGCTACATGAACAGTTCAGAAGGACCACTAAGCAGTATGGCTCTCTCTTTGTGGTACAAAATGAAAGTGTACAATTTGCTCCTTACCTTACACAGTATATTTTTCTCGAGGTTTGCTTTTGGCAAACATACCCTGACACATACGTGACTTTTAAAAATTTTAATCGACAAAAATTTAAATATTCAAGGTGTATAATGAGGATACTTGTATATATGTGTACAATATAAAATGTCTGCTGCAGTCTAGTAGATTATCATTCAATCCCAGCAGTTTAACTTCTGGGTAAGAATGTAGAGAAAAAGAAATGAGTATCTCAATGTGGTATCTGTACCCTTGTGTTCCCTACAGCGTCATTCACCATAATAAGATATACAAAGAAGGTAGGGTCCATTGATAGTTGAATGGATAAAGGAAAAAAGGAAATGTGCTATGTTGTCTTTATATACTCAGAAACAATTGAAAAGAGAATTCTGCCATTTGCAGCAAGCTAAAATCTAGACCAATAGAGATATGTGGGGGAGAATTTGGTAATAAGAATAGAATTAGGAGAACAAAACCAAAAGTTGGTTTAGGGAATCCTCACACGCTGGACACAGAGCTGGGGGAAACCAGGAGACATTGTGCTAAACTAAATAAGCCAGAGCCAGAGAAATATTGTATTATCTCCCTCCTTTGTGGAAACTCAAATGTTCATGGGAACGGTGAACAGAATAGTGGTTGCCAAGGGCTAGGAAGCAGGAGGAGGCGGGGAGAGCTTGGTCACATGACTACTAAGTTTCAGAGGCAGAGTGAGTAAGTTCTCAGGATCTAACACACTTTATGGAAGGCTGTGATAGCTCAGTGGGTGAACTGCTATATGTAATACTCACACTTCAATAAAAAGCATGATAATATCGTTACCAAACTTGGTATCACTGTGTATTTTACTTGACATTTGATAAAAGATTTGGGGCACTTGCCACTTGCCACACATACAGTTCTGAAAGACATGGAGAATGATTTCCTCTTCGCTACATTCATTAATTTTCCTACTTAGATGATAGAATCTTAAATATTCTTCAAAATAGTTTCTGTTATTATGCATTAAGTATTATTTTAGCTATAAATTGGTGTTGCTCATCTTTATAAAAAATTACAAACATTTTGGTAACAAATTTTTATCACAGTATGTGTGAAAGATCAGCTAATGTATTTTAAATGTATTTATGTGGCTGTGCTTTTCTCTTGTTTTCTTTGAAGATGATGGCATGCTTTATTTAATTCCTAAATTTAATTTATCCTTGATTCTGAAATAAAACAAACTTAATCCTGGCTGATTATGCTCAGGCTGCTCTCTTTAAGATGGTAGCATTTTATGTGTAATTTTATTTTATGTTTATAAGATTGACCACATTTTTACGAATATCACACTCGCTGCATTAAACTAGTGGTAAACTAAAAAAGAAAATTATAACTGGCTGTGGTGTCTCATGCTTGTAATCCCAGAACTCTGAGAGACTGAGGCAGATGGATTCTAAGGTTGAACCCAACTTGGTTAATTCAGAGACTTAGGGAAAACCTGTCTCAAAAACAAAAAGGGAGCCTGTAGATATAGGTTAATGAGAAGACCATCAGCTCAATCCCCAATACCACAAAAAAATGTAATATCTGAAAAAATGTATAAAGTTTATGATATTCTTTAACATTGAGAAAAATTCATTAATGGAGCCAGTGAAAACTGAAGATTTCTATATAAAATTTGGTTTTTCTTACTGAAGTAAATAACTGTTTTCATCAAATGCATGATTAGTCTCATTTGAAATCCAAGAATTAGGTTTTAATTGATGTAATAAATTTTGGTGAATTACTTTTTCTATTGGATCTCAATTTTCCAATTACTTTCCTAAAGTTATTCAGAGAATTCTAGACCTTTTAAAGCCTGCCATACTTTTTCTGGTGTCCATTGTTATGCCAGTTATTTACTGAGTCTAATTTTTATTTTAAATTTTAAATTTTTGTTTTTAACTTTTAAAATTATTCTATTGTAGAAATAGATGTGATTTATGTGTTTTTAACATTATACTTTCATGACTTTTTGAATTTTATTAGTACATGTTTGCAATTCATAATGATGACATTCACTCTAGGCTATTGCTACTTGTACATATCACATTTCAATTCCTTCTTTATTTTTTTATTAATTTGCTCTCAAAAAATTTGCTGACTTCTTTAGGTCAGTTCACAGGTCACTGATTCAGTTTTCTTTTTCTTCCATCAATCATGACACATTTTAGTATTTTCCAATGTAAAGGCTCTATGTTCTCTTTTGACTAATATCCATGAATGGTGATATGATACAAGACACTAACATTTACAACAAAATGTTTCCTAATTTTTCTTTGTGATTCACTTTCATATCTGTACGTTATTTAGCATTGTATTAATCTAACTTCTATTTGTGTTATTGTTGTTGCTTACATTTTTATATGTATCTTCTTTAAATGGTCGCAGTACATATATTTTTTTTTTCTGTTTTTCTTTTTGGAACTGGGAATTGAACACAGGGCATTGTGCCTGCCAGGCAGGCATTTATGCCACTGAGCTATATCCCCAGCCCCACAGTGCACTTTGATTTAAGTGTTTTTAAGTTTCACGAGACTAGATTGACTACACAAGATATGATGAGTTTCAGTAAGTTTCATGTGCCCTTAAAAATAAAATGTCTTTTGTTTTTGGTTACTGTGTGTTCTGTCAGTAAATTGGGTCACATTTGCTAAGTATTTTCTTCAGTATTCATTCTCATTAACCAAAGATTCAAATATAATTAAGCTGTCATCACGGGAGAGGGTTCAGTATCACTCGAAGCTAGTAGGAGCATTAAGCTTCCATAGAAGTGCACGACTCACCTCTAAAATCCCACCTCAAGTTTGCAGAAAGCTTCCAGGTGATGAGAGTGCAAGGAAAAAGGAAAACGAACTCTCAGAAATTACACTTAAAGTTATTTTAAGACAGTTAGCCTCAGTTCCAGATAATCTACATTGAAGTGTGTCATTTCCAGCCCAGAACTCTACCAAGGAAGCTCTTGATTCAGCCAGGAAAGACTGACAGTAGCGACAATATTCTTGATGTGTATTATCAATTTTTGATTGTATAAATCCATAAGCACTGTGTATTCATATGTGTAATGAAGTGTCAAGAACATATCTTGTGTATATATTATACTTGGATTTAATTATTTGATACAATTTGATGTATCAGTTTGAAGGTCATCATTCTATTTTAGAATATTAATTGAGTAGCTGCTTAGGATTAGAGTTTAAAT